>JAQIXG010006438.1:0-10318 GCA_034700105.1 Oconnorella tubifera
ACAAATTAAAAAATTACAAAACGATTATATTAATTAAAAGATTAAAATGATTACAGTTTAAAAGGTTGAAAGAAAGATTATTATACTACTCTAAGCTAAATTTATTGCAGAATAAGAGGTAATACGAATGATAAAAGCAGAATAGTACAAAAATACCTCTAATGCCTTTTTAAAAGCGTTCAAAACAGTGTAAAAATAATGGAAAAATATAAGAATATACCAATTAGAATCAGTTAAAATCAGTTTGACAAAAGTGAAAAAAAACAAATTTAACGTGTGGCTTATTTATGGTTTAAAAATGTAGAAAATGTGAAAAGTCAGACGTAGATACTAAATACTGAATAGATTACTTAATAAAATAGCAATAAAAATATTAATCTATTCTTGGATGATTTATCTAATGCAAACAAAATAGCTAAAAATGTTCTTAACGTCATTCAGTCAAAAGGATGTTTATTTATCTCATGACAAACATGCATATACTAAAATAATGTAGTGTAATAAGGCCCTCGAGATAGCTAATTAGTGAATAACATTATCCAATCCTAATACTTTACATAAACAATTATAATGTAAATAAATTCTAACCTGCAGCTAGAACCCTGTGACAATATGTCAGTTTTTTGAGCAGAAATTTCTATCTGCATTAAATTATGATCATCGTTTTTAATTACTCTTTCTTTGTCTTCATGGACATCTCTCTTTTTATCATCGCTCGAAATCTCTTCTACCATTTCATTTTCATCTTCAGTCATTAAAGTTTCAGTTTCAGAAACTTTTTCAAGTAGTTCAGTATTTTTTTCCAGTGTTGATTCAAGTACAGGCGTGTTGATTGTTGATGAATTTGTAGAAATAAAGGGTGGTTGTTCGATAGATTTAGAGCTGGGATCCAAAGCTGGCGATGATGTCGCGGTTTGCTTGCGAATAAGAGCAAGGATACTTCTACGAGATGTTGGCTCCGAGACTGATGGTACTGAATTAACAGATGAATTGCCGATCAATTCTGTTGCGAAACATTAAATAAAATAATCAATATACAATGTATAGGTACATATATAATAAGCAATAACAACAAAATGCAATACATGTCCGTACACCGTATTGCCGGATCGAAAGCAAATCAAATATTATACGATATAAGATATTATATACTTGGCGTATACAAAATTAATGTATACAATACATCCAATTTATCATCAGATAAATAGAACAGATAGAATGAAACAAAATGAACAGAAATAGCGCAAATAGAATAGTAATGAAAAGAAAAAAAAATATATTCAAAATAAATTTTTACATCACCTATCACAGAAATTTGCAATATATTGGCAATAATCAGAACATTTAAAAGTGAAATAATACAAATGAATGTAACAATAAAATACAATAACATACCTCTATCAATGACAACATTATCCTTTGCGGTATCATTTTCAGTCATTACTTTCACACCATCCCGCACACTGGCTTCACTCAATTCGCTGTCTCTTATATTTGAAGCGACTGCATCTACGGCCACCGCTTTCTTATTACTATCAATCTTAGAATCTACATTACTACCGGCAACTGATCCTTCGCATTTTATCGATTCTGAACTTCTAAGCGTACAAGTTGCGGCGAGCTGTTCCTTCGAAACTCTTTCTTGCCACATGGAAACTCTTGATCTAATCGTAGACTGTTTCACCGCATCATCCGTCGACGAATTAGACTTGCGAGGAGTGACGTTTGCCGAAGAAGCATCTTCAACCTTTTTCTGCCAGTCCGCCATTCTTTCACTGACAGAAGGGAGCCTCGTGTCCACACAAGATTTGTGAGGCGATTTTACTACAGTACTTTCTTCAGATTTATAAGGTATGCTCGCGGAATTTGCATCTGAATCTTTTTTATCTTCGACAATGTCTGATTTCAAAGTCAGTTTTTCTTGGCACTCAGAGGATTTATTAAATTCAAGTGATGCTTCTTTTCTTTCAATGATTTTATTTAGTTTAATATCAGTAGTTTGGTCTTTATTGCTGCTAATGGGCTCTTCTGGAATGATAGCACAACTGTTTGTTTTTGATGAAACGAGTTCGAAAGGTTTTGATTCGCTTGACAAAATAACTGAGTTTTTAATTGAAGTTTTAACAGTTTGCATGGAAAATGTGGAAGAATTAGGTTTAGTTTCTTCCTTCCTGCAATTAAACATTGACAAGTTACAGCATATCAATGTATTCATGAAGAGATATAAACTAAATAGATAAAATAAGAGTATTATAATGAGAGTTATGAAATATATTTTATTCATTTGACATTGTTCTAGATTTATAATAAACTAAACAACTTTTGCTAAATAAATGATCCTAATTTCACGAGAATAAAGTAATCAACAAAAAGAATCATCAAAGTTATCTCTTTATACAATAAACTATAAAATTAATGACCAATATGATACAAAAATTATCACATTAGAAATTCTATTGGTAAGTGTAAATCATAATTGAAAGCACACTTTGAATTAAGTCTATTATTAAGAATCTTTCAAATTTGAAACATGCCTAAAACTTATTAAATTAACAATTAGTTTGTCAATGAAAATTATAAAGAAATTTCAAATTCTATAACTTTATTAGTTCATCTTTCGCATTTACACACTTTACTTCAAAAAGAATAGCATTTACCAGCGAAACTTAAAGCATTCAAAGACAAAGTAATTTAATACAAATGATGAAATATAGCGTTTAGAACTGTTACAAAAATTCAATCTTACTTATTTGCATGATGACTTAAGTCATCTTCCCAACTGTTGATATTTTGAGCCAGAACAGATAAACGACTACTACGACAGTTACTTCTTATCTCACTTGTTCCAACTTCACCCATTCCCTCGTCCACTATTACTACTTCCGGTTCAATAGTTCCCTTAGTTGAATTCAATCCAATAGAAGAAGAAACTAATTCAAGATTTTTGTGTTCTGAAATTTTAATTTGAAAAAGTAATGAACTAATTCTGTTTCATCAGTTTAACTAAATCTATCAAAACTGACTATAAATAAATAACTTTGCAAACTATTATTTCAAAATAAAGCAAACAGATTAGATTCCAAATAAATTAAACTCGAAATATATTATGATTTAACTATATACGAATTTCCAATGTATACTATATAATTTAGAACCTGTAGTTGACTTTTAAAGCTTTCTATACAACCAACACACATGACTAAGAACTGATAATAATAGGCCTCGCACAAATTTACTACAAAATCCGTCTTATTGCTAATAATAACAAATTTCATCTAGGAAATGAAATTTCCCTGTTAATATACAACAGCAGCATCAACTACACTGCATTTTGTACCTACATCTGTGTTTTTCAAAGAATAAAATGATTCAGCTTCATATCTAGTTATCAAACAGGATCCTGTAGTGTGTCATGGCACTACTGTCTCTACCCAATGATAACAATACTTCTACTTTCAATTGGTCAGCTTTTAAAATAACAGACTATTTAATCAACACAGTGCTTTTATCAATAAAGCAATTTATCTGAATTGTACATAATGACCGAATGTTCTTTGTTGTTCTAAACTATTTGATTAAGCAGCAAAAAGTGACGTTACATTAGCATACCATTGCCAAAACATGATTTACTGAAATTTGCTTCACTAAATGCATTTTTCAATCAGAAAAATTACTTCGTAATCTACTGAGCCTACTGTATTTGACTTACATAAAATTAGAACGTATTAATATAAATAATAATATCAAGAGAATGTTTGAGTTAATTAGACTTACACCAATAAGTCATTAAACATACACTGTACTTAGAAAATTCTTACTTAAATCCTGTTAATGACATCAGGAAATCATAAGTTCAAACTTTTGACACAAAATGATCACATCTCAGATTTAAGTAACATTCTATATTATACACGCTTCGTGTGCAATTAAATACATCAAAAGTTTATAATATAAAATAGATTTATACCTACAAACAACAGTATAAAACAAATTAATAACAGTTACGTTCTATATATTTTTATTTCAATGAAAAAGAATTATTATATATGCATGCAGCGGCATTGGACAATTTTGATTGGTTATAGTTTTGTAATGCATGAATAAAATTTAATCAGGCGTTATGTAAGCTCACGATAAATCAGAAAACAAAAAGGTTTTAACCCGAGGCACATTACATTTTTGCATGAAAATTATGCAGTATTATACAGACTAGTATAAAATGTAACAAACAAGGCTAATAATGTCTGCATGCACTTGCAATGCAACTAAAAGTTTAATCAAACATAAATAAGTGTTATTTAACGCTTAAAGTTATTAAATTTAACTAATATTTTATTTAGCGACATCAAAATCACTACAAAAAGTACTTTACAAAGCAAAAACTGTATTCATTTTGATAATCTAGGCATTCATCTGCTCATCATCAGATATTTACCAGAAATTAAAGGGCCAATTACTGCACTCTGCATCTCCTAATTAACTTGCCATATTTGCTGAACTGTCATTAATTGTGTACCTAGCTCAATGATTTAGTTCTATTAAACATACGGTACTTTTTATATCTAACTTAATTAAGATACCATTGACCTATATTGTAAAGCCCACAGTACAAACATATACTTATTCGTCAATGTGAAGGAATGTTAAAAAACTGGAGAAAATTTCTAATAAAAATACATAAACTAACAAATTATTAACTTAGAAGACTACACGAGTGGGATGCTAGTATCTATAGAGCTTATAAAGTAATTGATCTATTAGTAGTCAAGGTTAATATTGTATTGTCCAAAACAATAAACAATATTGTCCGACCACAAGTTGAAAACAAATATAATTAATCACCAGATTCAAGTGATGTTGAAAAATGCAGGATGCAGTATCAATGTAGAAAAACACAATTATTGAATCATATCACTACTTAGATGTTTATGTAATTTAATCAGTGATTGAAAATCTTGTCCATTTTTATGTCTGATCATAAAGTAATCATAATATTATCTAATCAACTGAAGATAATATCGTTTAGAATAAATAAAATAGAATTTAAAAGTATTACATACATTATAAACTGCATGGATCTAATAGATAATAAAATAACTGTCATGTTTTGTCTATTTCACGTTAAACAGTGATTAATTAAATATCATTCAACTATGAATATGAATAAAAATTTCATATCATCCTGATGCTAATGTGCCAAATGTTAAAAACTAAAAACTAGCACACTTCCTTTGGTTATAACTAGAAATAAATGCATGGATCACAAATGAAGGAAATTCTTTTACAATGCAATGCATGGAATTAGACAATATCCAGGGTACTGACATATTTAATCATTGGAAATGAAGCAACAAAACAATGTAATAAGAAATAGAATTAGAAATACTACTAACATATTTGTTAGAAACGAAACAAAGCAATAATCATACCAATAATAATAATAATATACAATAAAATTTAAACATAAATTTTTGTCAATTTAATTAATTGATCATTTATTTATCCATCCATCTCACCCATTCACTTATCCATCAATCCATCCATTAATCAATCACCAAGATTAATAATTAATGAATATAACTAACAATAAACAGCATTTCTATTAATTAATATTTATTAATTTCAATCGATTGATATACTGACCATTGACGTTATAAAGTGAAGCAATATCTCTCAATCTGGTTTTAATGCTTGGAATACATGGAGTATCTGGCTTCATTTCATTCTCAATCACTCTCAAACATGTACGCTTGTTAGCTGACTCTAAAACAAACAAATTAACAACTTAATAACAAATATATCTAATAATAAGTCAGATATAAAAATAAGCCTTAACTTATCAATTTATCAAACATTTATTGAGTACAGCCGCTGCTCAAATGACTTATAGTATGCCTTGTTAATACAGGTAACAAATAATAATACACTTAGAATTATTAGACTCAACTTTTAAACCACAGATCAGTATTATTCAATTTTATATTCAATTTTACATTCAAATACTTTTCAAAAATTTCACTAGAAAGCCAGAAATGATTGTTGTAACTATTACACATAGAATAACAAACCATTTTCAGATTGAGTTTCCATATTTTCTTCACTTCTTTGTTCTTTAATCGAACGCTTGCGGCCCAACGACACATTATCATTTTCTTCCATCTCTAGTCTTCTTCTGTGTAAAGTTAAAATCTGTTTTGCACAAATTCAATCTAGACAAACAAGAAACAAACAACTTATTAGGCTCTTTGTAAAATAGTTACATAACAAAAATACTGAGCTCATTATACAAGGTGTCGTTTAAACTTTCTTCAATTGCGCATATTATTTTCATAAATGATTTTATTCTATAATTTACATCAAATTAATAAAATTGAA
This sequence comes from Oconnorella tubifera, assembly GCA_034700105.1. Classification (NCBI taxonomy): domain Eukaryota; kingdom Metazoa; phylum Annelida; class Clitellata; order Enchytraeida; family Enchytraeidae; genus Oconnorella; species Oconnorella tubifera. Next base: position 6,376 of record JAQIXG010006438.1, read on the forward strand.
ATCCAGAGAATGAAATTTTGATCTGCTTTAATTAAAATTCAAATAACGTTAATGAAATATTTTATTGATTACATTTGCTAACAAAAGAAAGTTTAATAAAACTATATCATTTTATATTCAGATCCAGTTAACCTGGAGATATCCACATCATATTCATTAACATTAGCGATATCTCGATAATCATAATATCGATATAATAGAAAATAGCAGAAAAGTCACAAAATAGTTAGATATTGGCTACCTACAGTAGACTATTATCTCAAAATCTTATTATATATTCTAACGTTTATCTTATAAGAAAATAACTTTATTTTACGTTACGAATCGAATATCTCATAGCTAATGTATCCGCTATGTAGCGGGTGTAATGTTAAACGGGCACCTGTTATCAAGGCATTAGCCACTATCAATGTTTAGCATTTCAAATCGTCGCGCCAATCTTAAGAATGCTACTGGCTCAGCCTGGCTTGCTTGCTTACTTTCAAAAATGTTTATTTACAAATTACAAAGCGTGAAGCTGCTTGAACTTGACTGTTGCAAAATAAAGTGTTTTTTTGAATATATGAATGGACCAGTAGGCTACGCAAAAAACAGACTTAGACGGAAATTCAAAGAATGTGTATCATATTCATGCAATCATAAAATTTGATACAAATGAACCTGAAAATCTTCCAAATTTTCAGTTACTTCAAAATGAACTGTATATTTTACAGCAATGTTATGCAAGTTATATAATGATTTATAAACGTGATTTAAATTTAGTACATTGGTATATTGTTTACTGTGCACATGTCAATGCATGAATATGAAAGGGTTATGTATTGTAACAACTAAATTATTAACTAGGTTAACTATTCACTGTATATTGTGGAATTCTGGTAAAGAATTTGCATTCAATGTACGATCTTGCCATCTGGTGTATTCAATTATAATAATTTCTCTAGCAAGTATAATTTCACACCCCTCTTCACTTATACTCTCCCATACTACCCCCACCTCCCAACCACCTACTCTACGATTTTTGCAATGCACTGTAACGCCCATGATTAAATCACAACGCAGTCACATATTGTTTCTCAGGCAAGCGAAATTCTCTAGCGTTGTGTTGCGGCCCTAAAAAAATTGCTGTACCAATGTCATTAGCGCAGTAATAAATCATCGATGTGACGTTTTGAGGCTTCTTGTAGTAAGTTCTTGATTCAATACATCCGGTTTTCTATATGAAGTATTGTACTATATAGTGTATTATGTCTACGTGTAGTAATTAAGTTATAAAGACTAAATAAAATCTCAATAATTAATGCCTCGTACACACAATAAGCTTAAATTTATTGTTAAGTAATTTAGTGGAGCAAGATTGATGCACTTATTTAATTCATGTTGTGATGTGTTGTGATAATTTATAGAATAATTTTGAATCAAAACTCAGCAACAAGTTTGATAATAATTTTTCAAAAATGTCACGTTGCATTATTAAATTTTTCTGTCGTGCATTTTGTAATGTACAAGATAACTTAACAACATGATGAAAAAAATACAAAGTGAAACAGTCAATTGATGAAAAATAACACTATTTAATAGACTAAATTTCATTTAGTCGTCAGTTGCTACTAATTGCACACTTATATCATAATCTGTAAATATGTTAATTAATAAAAACAAGAAGATTTTCATAAATTGATAAATTGAAAATTTCAGAATCAAAATAACGTTGATTTAAATTGTAAATAAAGATAATAAAAACTAACCTAAAAAAACTTTTGGAATATCATTAAAAAGTACATAATATCGCAGTGTAATACAGCATTTAGTGATAAATATCAATACAACCCAATGCTACACAATGAAAACTGTAAAACTCATTAACAAAACTACTATAGTTCTAAAGCGGATCTATAATCAATGTGTTCAACACGGATCTCTATTGTTCTAAGCCGTTCTATCATACGCTCTAAAGTTTTTATTTGCATAACAACTTGGCAAACGTTGCACTAAAAGTTGCAATCGAATATATTTCAATAGGATTAAATAAGAATATTTCGCTAATATTTTCATGGCGGAAATACAAAAAGAAGAAATTGCAGAAGCGTATGAAGATGTTCGGAATGATTCTTCACCAACCACTTGGCTAGTATTACGTACATTATAATATTAATAAATATTGCAGCAAAACATCTTAAATTGTTTTGGTATTGAAAGAATTGCTATGCGATACTTTTGCATATTATTTAGGCGTGAAAATGTACAAATGTCTATATTTAGTTTTAAACTATGTTACGATTGATAAATTGACACTGCAATCATTAATTTCAGAACTATAGGCTTAAAGAAAAATTTAATAATCTATTTATAAAAATTGATCAGAATTGCAAGAAAAAAGTATAAGCGACAAAAGAACTAATGAAATTTTAACAAAATTGTAATTTATCGAAATTTCAAATTAATCACAGTGTAAAAGCCTAAGGTATTTAATAATGGCAATATGTATTTCAATACAAAATTGAATTGCTTGAAACAATATAAGTACAGCTTAGTACATTTTGTTAACATTGAGATGTCAAGAATCGGCGATTTTTTAGTACATTGATAGATTCGTTTTAAAATTAATTTTATAATTACATTTAGGGCTCTATTGGCGTACGACGGAAATACCATCGTTTTAGCTGGAACTGGTTCAGATCTGGATGAATTCAAGTCAAAGTTCAATGGTAGGTTGAAATTAGACAACCGCAATCTCCACTTCAGTGTATAGTAGAATATAATATGCGCTTTATTATAATGCAGTATTTATTTAAGTTGCAAAGTTTTCCTTAATTTCTTAATTTCGCTCACAAGAGAAAACATTTAAAGCTCCTACTATTTATTGCACGCTATTAGAGTAATTATAATATTTCAAATACCTAATTATTTTTCTTGACTCATTGTTAATTAGACGAAGAGAGATTGTTTGGATTTCTTCGTTTGACGACTGGTGAAGAACCAAACTTTAAAAGCAAACGAGCAAAGTTTGTGTTGATCACATGGATTGGTTCGAATGTTGGAGCCTTGAAACGAGCGAAAGTTAGCACTGATAAAACTTTCGTCAAAGCAGTGCTTCAGGTACTTTGTTAATGAGATATCTATGATGAAAAATAGCGCAATGTTCTTTGGATGTTTTTATGACAATGATGATTTAAACAACAATTTGACATTGGCAATGATGAAATGAATAGTGGTTGTGTCCAAATTTAAACTATCTCGAAAGTTTTAAATGATATGGATAAAAATTAAACTAATGGAGCATTAAAATGTAGTAAAAACTATTATTTTTTTGGCGCCAAATATATTTTCAAACCCCAATGTTACTTATATTACTAGAATCTGATTTGGTTAATTTAGTCAGTTAACGTAATAAGTTAACCATCAATAGTTAACTTTGTTTATACAATAATATTTAACTGTAATTTGCATGCGAGTTAGCCAATTAATATTTTTATTTTTTGTTATATATAGAGCTTCGCCTTAGAAATTCAAACAAGTGATATAAGTGAACTGGAAGAAGATCACATCAAAGCTTTGCTTGTAAAGGCAGGCGGGGCTAATTATGGAACAGGAACACGTGACTAGAACCAACCAATCAAATGCTTTTTTGCAAATTATTTCATTATTTTCTTTATTCTTATGTAGTAGTATTTGAATTGCATATTGATATTTACACTAACTCTTTTTCTAAAAAGTTGATATAAATCTGGCTAATCTGATGCTTATAGTAAGTTGTCTGAATGCTATTTGTTAATTCACAGCCTGAAGATATATTGATATTTCACCAAATTTCAGCTTTTAACATTTTCTTGCTATCGAGTGTTGCAAATGTAGATTCTAAATTGCATTAAATAAAGATACATTCAAGCTATAGCATTCAATGCATGCTGTAATTGCTTTTTACTAGTAATAAACGAACAAC
>JAQIXG010006439.1:0-10314 GCA_034700105.1 Oconnorella tubifera
TATACAAATGTACAGATTCTATACAAATGTACAGATTCTATACAAATGTACAGATTCTATACAAATGTACAGATTCTGTACAAATGTACAGATTCTATACAAATGTACAGATTCTATACAAATGTACAGATTCTATACAAATGTACAGATTCTGTACAAATGTACAGATTCTATACAAATGTACAGATTCTATACAAATGTACAGATTCTGTACAAATGTACAGATTCTGTACAAATATACAGATTCTATACAAATGTACAGATTCTATACAAATGTACAGATTCTGTACATGTAAAACTAATAAAAGGTAAAACAATCAAAGATAAATACATAGCTAATTCTTTAATTAAATACATCAAATAAAAACTACCTTTGCTGTTAGCGTAAGCTATGTTGTCTTTCATTGTCTCAAGATAAACTTTATCATTTGACTCCATATCAAATCCGGACCCAAAACTAAAGATCATCATTTCAAAGCCCACCTCACTCATTTGATCCAAGGCCTCGCGGACCATTGCTTTGTTCATACTGGTCATGTGGAAGAATATCGGATTCTCCTGAAAGTTTTTAAACACAAAATCGTTAGTAATAAATTACTAATAGCGGATTCCAGGGAACTTGTTTAAGTAATAACTCATTTTAATTTGGATTCTGGTTAATATGTGCAAGGCGCACGGTTATGCAGCTATTTCATTGGACCATGACATCATCTGGTTATATAAACGTTGTGCAACTAAAGCTAAAAGAATCGTATGAATTAACCTGGAAAGAAATCTCTACATATCGATACAATCTGTACATATGTATAAAATCCGTACATATGTACAGAATCTGTGCACATACATGAAATACATATATATGTATACAATTTATTATTACAATATGCTCTTAGTATTAACTGTTATTAATATTATTAATAAACTTAAACAAAATTCGAACAATAAACTAAAAAACAAGTTTCATATTTCATCTAGTTTAACTTAATTTTTCAAAATCTACTTTTGCCAAAAAAACTGTAAATAAACTCATCCGTCACCTGCGTATGAGGAGCGAGCAATCTCAGTTTTCTTCTAACAGCCATACCAAACCTCTCCGGGTCCGCTGACCCTACTACCAATAAATGAACCCTAAACGAGATAAAACCCTGCGCAAGGGGCACAAGACCGATGTTGGGGTACGTGCAGTTAAAACTCGACTCAAAGGACCCGGGCATGGCCCCCTGTGAGGGGTCAGTAAACCATTGAACGTGAGTGTGCGGCATGTCATTTTCAACGTGCAACCAACCTTTGGGAAAGCAAGATTTTGACGTATAGTTGAGTTTTAGAAAGATAGACAGATGATAGGATCTTGTAGAATGAAGCATTAGATTTAAAGAGTAGTGGAAATTTAATAGTCTCTTTAATAATCTTAAAGAAATGGAATTAGTTATAAAAGAAGCAGCAGAATGGAATAAGAAAGAAACAAAGAAAATGACAAACAGCTAGAAGAAACAGCTAAAAAAAGAAAAGCAACTAAAAAAAAGAAACAACGAAAAGGAACAGACTAAAAGGATATCCAAGTAACTAACTAAAAATATAATCAACCAGTCAAATAGATAGCATAAGCACAATAACTATATGACATTACTCAATGAATCTACTGACCATATCCGTTATTGGCCCACTGAAAATTGACTGCCATCGATTCAATTGACACAACAAAGACGCTAACCCGATCCCTAACCTCCGGTGCTCCCTCAATGGATATCCACTTAGATATCAGAGGGATACCATCGTAGATCTCATAGTGAACGGTCACAGTGATAAGCTGATGGTAGTAGGGGGCCCAAAAGGGAGCTCTGACAAAACAAATACATAAATATAATGAATGCTATTTCTTCATGATATATAATAAACAAGTTTGCACTATAGATATAATATTATATATATAATAATTATTTACATAATGATTTTATAGTTTATAGATGACGTGTAAATAATCATTTATATATTAATTATTTACATTAATATAAAACTAGATTATAAAGATTAGAGGTCATTGACCCCGCAATAGAGGTCATTGAGCCGCTACAAAAGTCATTGACCCGCTATGGAGGTCACTGACCCGACATAGAGGTTATTGACCCGCTATAGAGGTCATTGACCCGCTATAGAGGTAATTGACCTTCTATAGAAGTCACTGACCCGATATAGAGGTCATTGACCCGCTACAGAGGTTATTGACCCACTACAGAGGTCATTAACCCAATATAGAGGTCATTGACCCGCTATAGAGGTCAATGACCTTTGTCACGGACACTGACCGATAGAGGTCATTGACGAATATATTAAGACATAGGCCTACATTACATATTTTTTTACTTTCTAAACATAATTTTTTATATTTATTATCTTACGATCATGTGACTCTGAGGGGACAGGTGAAAGGGTCCGATAGGAGGCCGGTTTTTGTTTTTGCCTCGGGGACTGAATGAGCTAAATCCGCGACTGTACTTGATACAATGACGTTGTAAAGTAGACTCGTGTTTTTAAGAAACTTTAAACTTTCTTTAATTCATACTTATAACAACGATAGAACTAAGTAAAATATTTGTGTGGACGGGGGGGGGTCCTTCCAACCCACTCCTCCCTCCCTCCTGAGACCAACAAGGGGGGAGAAAGGGGGAGGGAGCAAACTACCTGTATCCATTTAAAATCTAGTTTAGATTGATATTAAAAATTCCTTTGAAAATTCAGAAATATAAGAATGGGCAAACTTAAGGCAAAAAACTACATAAAGACAATAAACGAAAATAAAATATATTAAATATAAACATTTAAACATTAAATATGCTAAATTCAGAGAATACGAATTCTGTGAACGTCTGTTATATAATTTCATAAATAAAGTACACATCTAAAATTACATATTATATCTAGTGCAACATATATTTGTAAATACAAACATGTGAATATGTTAACACATCAATCAATTACATACTTTACACATAATATTTAACAACTAAAATTACTAACGCGTTAATCTACTAACACATAACTATTAACGTGTGATTCTAATTACACGTGAATAGTCACTAGAGTGTTATTATGTTTTCGTGCACCCTATATGTAATACAAAAATATTAAACTTTATTTAAATCTTTCACTAAATATATAAATCTACTATCTTATATCTAGTGACGTTTTTTAGTCAATGCGTATATAATGTCACATCAGCACAAATTTAATATCCAAAGACTGAATCACATTACAACATAAATTTTTAAACTTAATACTATTACCCCGCCCGAGGTACCCTGACAAAACGACCCCGAATACATTAACCAGACAACAAAGAACAAATACATTCACCCAACAAAATGACCACAAATGCATTCACCAGACAAAACGTCCCGCCAATTCATTTAATAACCCTTACCCTTAACTAACCCTAAACTTAACTGTAACTTCAATCCTAACCCTAATCCAAATCCTAACCCCAACCCTATGGATTAACAGCAAGATCCAATTTTTGGGGGCTATTTTCAAGGTACATGCTCCCCCTCTTTATTTAATATTTAATGCTATGTTCCATATTCAGATGGACCCTAAGGGCCCTAACACTATAGAACCTCTCCCCACACAAAGCACACCCCTCCTTGGCGTCCTTTCCCTGCACAATCGCAGGACAGTTATTCCTAACATGTCTCTTCAAACTGGAAATCTGTGAAAAACTATTTCCACATGAGAAACACGTAAAGGGTCTCGCACCTGAATGTGTATTCATGTGATTTGTTAAATGATGCTGCAACTTAAAACATCGATTACATTCGTTACATCTAAACGGTTTATATCTGGAATCCGGAACAAACGGAATAGCGGAATTGTTTCCGTTTAGTTCGGAAATATCGTCACAAAGTTGGGAACTTTCATCTTGGTTAAATTCTAAATCGTTAGAATCGGAATTTGCGAAAAGTAATTTTTCCGAATGATTATCATCGGTAATTTCGTTGTTAAAACTACTTCCTGTGTAGGTAATACTCGCTGAATTGATTCCCTCCCTGACTTTATTATCATTATCATCATCATCATCTTCATCATAATTGTAGCTTTTTCTAGGCCTACCTAATTTTCGTTTTTTTCTCGATTTGACTGAAATATTACAATCTGTAACTTTATCTTCATCGTGTTTTACAATCATATCAACTTTGGAATAGATAGTATCATTTTTATCTGAACCAGTATCTAAAATATCATCCAACTCAACAGATTGTATCATAGTATCACTACTGGGCAGTTTGATAGTTTTGTATTCAGAGGCATTTTCAATATCAGTTAAATTTAGATTATCTATCATATCTTTATTTGACGATATTATCTCATTAACTGATACATTATTCTTATCCTCAGATATAATATCTCTATATAAATTAATATCTTTATTTGAAGACGTCATATCTGTATCAGAAATACTGCAACATGTATCATCTATAGAATCATCATTGATACAATCATCTTGAAAACATTCAGAATCATTTGATATAGAATGATTGCGTAGATTTGAATCAGGAATGATTATATCGTTTGATTGAGATAGAATATCGTTTAAATGTCGCGTGAATTTAGCCCCGGGACAAACGGGTAGGTGACGACGCAAAGTGAATTTAGTTTTGAATGATTTGCCGCAGGTGCTGCATGTAGGCCTGGCAGGGGGAGTGCGATTAGGAATGAGGGAAGGGGGGAAACGTCTGGAGGGAGGGGACACACGAGGGAGCCTTTCTTCTAAAATGAGAGACATATATGAGATCATATATATTCTAATATATACACGTAGGATTAAGCTGCGGAAATTTTTAATAAGTTATATTTTCATGCTGATGATAATAATGATGATTACTATGATCATCATCATTATCATTATGATGATGATGATAATCATCATCATCATAATCATTATGATGATGATGACTATTCTATGCGTATGATGATGCCACTAGTTTGAAAGTAATTCAACAGCTAAAGGTGGGCGGGGCGGGGCAATAAAATACAAGACAATCTACAAGCAATGCAAAATAACTAGAATACTTCCAAACATAACAAAATTCCAGTTTCTCAATCAAATCTTAATCCATTATTTTACACTATTTGTAAGGTACGAAACCGAAATAATCTCTCACCAGGTAAATCCAAATGAATTTTATTTTGATGTCGCCGTAGACTGGAGACCTGGGTAAAGCGAGACTCGCACTGGTTGCACGGGTAGGGACGGACCCCCGTGTGGGTCAGGGCGTGGGAGGTGAGGTGATGGGCCAGGATGAATCGCTTCCCGCACAGCACGCAGGGGAAGGGACGGGGGGAGTCTACGTTCGTGAACCCCCTTCCTTGCCTGGTCTTAAGATTACATTCCCCTTCGTGTAATGTATTTGTATCAGATACAAACTCTGTAGTTTTATTGAGTTCGATATCATTTCCGGTTAGAGTTCCCTCGTTAGGAAATATTTCGACTGATTTTGAATGAATTTTATTATTTTGTTTGTGACGTTTATTAGGGACGAGGGAAATATGGCTGCCGTCGCTCATTATTGAATAGAATTAAACCGGAAGTAGCTGACAGAAGACACGTGACGGGGACCGGAAATGGATTTAATAAATAATTAAATAAAATAATTTATTTTATTAGAAAACATAATAAACGATAAACGGAATAAAGAATTTAAAAGACGCTGGCTAAAAAACTTAAACTAGGGGGGGGGGTCCTAACAATATTTTCAAGTCTCTTTGAGACAATTTTTAAGACTGAAAATGTCACAATTAACCACTCCCCCCCCCCCCTCTTCAAAGATAATTTTAGGGAGAGAGACCAATTTTACTATTTCCTTGGAAATAATTTTTTTTCTTTAATTAGGTCTATGCTTTTAGATGATGCTATCAAAAAATAACTCTAGCTCCATCTGAAAAAATCTTACAATGCTTATATAGGGGCCTACGCTTAACCCCATTGATAATCCCTCCCCCCATAAAACTAAGAAAGAAATGCGCCAATTATATGTCAAAATGTTTGCTGTTATCATCATCATGATTAATTACAATATATCGTCATCATCATATAAAATATAGGCCTATTATAACGTCTGTAAATATGAAATATAAATAGTAAATAATATATATTACTAACTCGCTGAAAAATGATAATATTCGTAAAGTTGCCAAAAATTAAATCGAATTTAACGAATCGCGTGTTTTACTATAATTTGTCTCAGAAATATTCAACTGATAGATAAAAATTATAAAAAAACAATTGTTTTGTTTTTAAGCCGATGCGGCAATAGCTTGTCGTAGAATGACCATGAAACGATGAATGTCCTCAAATGAATTGTACATGGGGCAAGGGGCCATGCGTAGAACATTGGGCTCTCGTTTATCCAACTGAAATATTAAAACCATTTTTCAATTAATTATAACTTCTACAACACTTTACTAACTAACTTATATAAACAACGCTTAACTACTTAACTTAATTGTATAACACTTTAATCACTATTCAACTTATACAATACTTAACTAATCAAATGTTTAACTAATTAAATGTTTTATCAGTTAAGAGTTTGATTTAACCATGATGTTGAAATAATAATGATGATGATGGTGATAATGATGATGATGATGAAAATTACAATGATGATAATGATGTAAATGATGATAATAAAGATGAAAAACATGATAATGGTGATGACTTACCACCACTCCACGTTTGATCAACTCCTGGAAGACTCTCTGTATGGGGAGAGAGAACTGAACGGACAGTTGAGCTCCTCTTTGCTCAGGGTCTGTCGGAGTCAATATATCCACATAGGGATTGGAGTCAGCGCCATCTTTGGAGTCGACTCTATCTTTGACTCCATTCTTAGAGAACTCCTGAGTGAGAAGATACTCCAAGTAAGCGGTTAGCAGCTTGGACTTGCAGCGAAGTTCTGACATGGACGTTTGAGAAAATACCTTCAAATATAGAGCGAGCTCTGTTTGATCGCCATAATCCTAACCCTCTCGTTAACTACAACGCTAACCCTACCCTAAACCATCCCTTAACCATAACCCTAAAGTTGAAGTAGATCAAAAGTCTGTAGACGAGTTGTCGTGACATCATTAAACTAGAGTTATTTTTAAATATAAGAGAAAAATGAGAAACACCTCAAAAAAGCGTTCTAGTTCAAGTAAAAAAAGGTAAGATTAAAATTCTTGAGTTTAATTTCATAACGTTTCTGTTCAACTTGTTAAAAAAGAGCATTGAGATAATGCAATGTTTTATTATAAAATATTGATTATAAACAATTTCTGTCTCAATTATTGTGGTGTGCGTTTTGATCAATAACAAATTTTTAAGATTTAGTAAAATATTTCCGCTTGATCAATTGTTCTTAGGAATTAATAAGATAAAAATACAAAAATAGTAAATAATTAAGACATAAAATAAATAATAAGAAATAAATGAATACAATATTTACATCTAGGCTTGCTTTTAACGCAGCCACGAGCAGGCCTGGAGGGTTAGAAATGCGGTACCCCGCTACACCCGGTGATAATTCCATTACTAAGAAACAAAAAAATTAATCCAAACATATATTTTTCATTGAAAGAGGGGGTGGAAAGTGCCCCCCCCTCCTTGAGGTGGCACCCCTAAAATCAAATTATTATTTTATTTAAGAATATTTTTGAAACACGACCGAGACATTTTTATAAAAAGAAGTGTGCACCCACCCCCCCCCTGTGTTAATAGTGTGACAAGAAACAGAGTAGACTTTTTTATGGTAATTTGCTCTTCCCAATAAAGAGAAATAATTTTTATGATAATTTTATATTTGCTTATTAATTAAATAGCTCAAAAGTGTCATCTGTTGATTATACTGGAGTAATTTTATAATGAATTAATTAGTTAATTAAGTAATTAATAAAATAAGTTAATTAAGTAATTAATCAGTAGAGAATGACTAACCATTAGTCATCTGAAATCTGGTTTTATATCTGTGGCTCCACCAGCCGAGTAGTTTAGGAAACTCATTGTGGGTGTGTCTTGTGTGGATGAACGCCCCCGCTATAGCCCCCGCCCCCGCGCATAAGTACTGGAATGTAGAAATAAAAAACAGTTTCAAATCAGTTAAATATGAATTGCTTTGAATTGTTTGTTGTTTACTGTCACATCAGTATTCACTTAGAGATCAATAGTTAGGTTTTGAGCTGAAGTGACATTCAGAAACTTATAATAAGGGGGAGGGAGAAGAAGCGAGAGAGCGAGAGAGAGCGAGAGAGAGAGAGAGAGAAAGAGAGAGACAGAGACAGAGACCTTATAATTACACCAGGCAGCAAAGTCCACGTCCCAGTCATGCAGATTCAGTTCTATGTTGCCAATTGCGTGAGCCAAATCAAACCCAACAAAACAGCCCTTAAAACAAACAAACAAATAAACAAATAAATAAAAACAACCAGAATTTAAATAAAATAGAAAACTAATCAATACAAATTCTAGAATTGTATCCTTTCTCTTAAGATGATTATTGACAAAATTGTGCTGTTATTTAATTTAATAATTTTTATTTTTACAAATCAAATGTTTATGAAACATTTATGAAATAAAAATTAATAATATTAAAGAAATTAACATTATTAACGTTAATTTTATGGAGATAATGATAACTTTATGAAGATAATTAATGTTTTTGGAGATAATGTTCAGCTTTTATGCAAAAATACACTACAATAAAAAAGGTGTCGAAAATTAAATCATTTTTCTACCTTATTATGAGCGGCCTTTGTAATTTTTTGCATGTCAAAAGTTTGTCCGGTAAAATAATGCACCCCGGGGAGCAACACCAGGGCTATGCTGTCCCCCTCCCTCTCAATTAACTCCAAAATATCCTCCGTTAAAATATTGTGCTCCCCCTAAATTAAAGTAATTTAACACCATAAATTAAATGCAATTAATTTACGTTAAAAACATTTAATTACATTAAATTGACATAAATTAAAGACTATTATAACACTTTTGAATTAATTTAAAGTACTAAATTAATTTTATTATGAATTATAGTTACATTATAAATTGCACTATTAATGCATTATAATTACATTATAATTGATTTTATTATGTAAAGATAAAATATGCTTTTATTTTGAAATTAAAGAACTAAGACTAAATTATTTACACATAAATTAATGTTTTTATATCCTAATGAATCTATAAAAAAAGGCGTGCGGAATAAAATGTAGAAACCTGTCTTGGTTTAATAAGCAGTAAACTTGTTTCAGTTTTAAATCCATGTAATCTTATTTGAGACTCTACACAATACTGCAAAATAATTTTATTTATAAAATTACAAGATTATAAACATTGTTAAACATTCTTAACATTTCAATGTTCATACAATTTGAATCGATTAATGTTCTAATTCTTAAATATTTTGATTGCAAATAAAGTTATCATATCGTGAAAAAATAAGAAAATATTAATAAATAATATGTAATAAAGATTTCTGCATATTACTTATGTCTCACTGTTTCAATTATTAAACGTTTTTTACTAATTAACGTTTATAATTATTCTTAATGCTTTAACTATTTAATGTTTTAATTGTTAAGAAGCCATATTAGGGTTAGAATTAAGGATAAACTTACATGATCAGAAGGGAATGAATGATCTTCAATAAGAATCTTATGTCTGGTCTCTGTTGGCTGATAGAAAGATATCTGATAAAACAAACACAACTCATAAATAATAACTCAGTAAATAATCTTCTTTCATGCTAAATGTCACATCAGCACAATACGATGGACATTGTTAATATATAAAACATCAATAATCTGTATTTATACGAAAAAGTCAAAGATGATGTCAATGAAGTGATTGTCAGAAACCAAGTGATGAGTGAAACAAGTGATGAGTGTCACCAAGTGATGATTGAACCAGGTGATGAGTGAACCAAGTGATTAGTGAACCAAATGATGAGTGAAACCAGTGATGACTGAAATCAAGTGATGAGTGAAATAAGTGATGAGTGTAACCAAGTGATGAGTGAACCAGGTGATCAGTGAACCAAGCGATTAATGAACCAAGTGATAAGTGATTCCAAGTGATGAGTAAACCAAGTGATGAGTGAACCAAGTGATGAGTGAAACCAAATGTCCAGTGGGTAGGGGGCATTTAATTGATCAAAAATAACACTGACAGTGTTAAAAGAAATTGAGAATAATAAATGAGAGAAATGAATGAGAATAATAAATGAGAGAAATGAATGAGAATAATAAATGAGAGAAATGAATGAGAATAATAAATGAGAGAAATGA
>JAQIXG010006440.1:0-10311 GCA_034700105.1 Oconnorella tubifera
TATTCTACTACGATAAAATAATCCAGTAATCATAAAGCATTTATTATTTACCATTATACAATATTTCGTGCAAACTGGATTTTAGAAATTCAAATGAAAAATTTATTAATATTTTGTTATAATTTTTTAAATAATAACAATGAATAATTCGTAATTTAAAACATTATTTTATAACATGTTATTTTAAACTCAATCCTCAACATTTTTCTGAAATTTGTGATACTTTCTCCATAATGGCTATTTACTACTATGAGTTCATTGCTTTTATCAGTCTAGCCATAAATGTATAATGAGAAAACTATTACATAATCATTTTAATGATAATCAACATTACCTGTGAGACGTATCCCCCAGCCATGATAGCTCTATTAGATGAACGCTGACTCCAGGCAGAGCTCGGAGCAACACTCGACTAAATAAAGAAAGTTACTTACATTAATTTAGTAAATCTCACAGAAAAATCAATCATTGCAAAAGAGATTAAAAACTGCAGATAATAAAAAGCTCACTGAGAAAAAGATCAAAAATTTACACTTTATATTTCATACCTCGTATTTATTTTTAAATCAAGTCAAATTTTACTATCAAATAAAATAAATATAAAATTATCATTATAATGATAATTATGAATATCATATCTGATGAAAGATATTCATTAGATAAGCATTGCTTAATGTAGCAATTGCCAGCCAACAGTATACACTAGTAAACGTCTTAGTTAAATACGGGACTCCGTGTAACATTACTTAATGTAAAATACTCTATTCTATTTAAAGTGTTAAAAATTAAACAGAAATATTAATAGGATTATTAATTCAACTTATCACAGACTAAATTTCAACAAACCGAATCTTTTACACTTTACATTTTATTCAGAGAAATAAATAGGTCTCAGTCTAATACTTACTCCGGGAGCAACTACATTTGGTGAAAATGTAACATTCATCATATCACCGAGATTTAAGGAAGAATTTCCATACAAGGCTGAATTGCTGAGAATCTACAAACAGTTATACATTCATTTTTAATAAAATAATAAAAATTGTAATTAATGCATTAATTGATTGATTGATTGATTAACTCTTTTGGTAATTATTTTAAATTGATATACACAAATAAATTAACACGTTTTTAATATTAATTGCTATGAATGTATCCATCCCAATTCAAAAATAAAAAATCATCCTAAGCAGTAAAATTATTTTAAAAATGTAAAGATTAAAAACACATAAATTATTCCTATGAAAAAGTACAATTTTACATCAGCAGAAACATACTATGTACTTAAATAGCCAAAAAAAATATTCCATATGAAACAGTTACAGATGAATCTATTTACTAATGAAATAAAATCTGACCTGCTTCTGCTGCTGTTGACGTGACATTGAGTAAGAACTTTGTTGCAATGCGTTAGATAAAACTGAAAGAGACTGATGGGATGAGGTCATATCCGCTTTACTTTCAACTCCTGAGCAAAAAACATACGCAATAAATCTACAAATCACGTCTTTATGAGAAAACTTTCATGCATCAGCATTACTGAATATGCTCAATACACATGCACACTCACACACACTCAATAATTATGATCCTGTATTACACTGAAAGTCAAACATAAACCATACTGTACAGTGTGATAGACTCTAAGCATACAAAGAGATCTAGCCAAAAGTAAATGATCCTCACCTTGCAGACCTCCACTTTGATTTATCATCATATGTAGACTCTGCATTAACTGTCTACTGCTCTTATCACTACTAGTCAATCTCAGCTGTCCGTGTAGATGTTGTTGATTCTGATCCGCTACCTGTACTTCATCCACCCTCTGTTTCTGTTTGATGTCCGTAAATGATTCATCAAACGAGTCGATCCATTCCTGAGCATCCACTACTTCTCCCCCGCTTCTACTACTAGCCCCGCTCTCTCTCAACGGTGCTCCAATAGTGAACCTCATACCACAGTCCATCAGTTGACTGGCTGCACTACCGTTAGACACCGCCGCAGTGGCGTCCAACTCCATCAACTGTTGCTGTATGGCGTCGATAGCCAACTGATCCGATATGTTCACTGTTGTGTTTCCACTTCTTTCTTGTACGGATGATGCTTCTTGCATTAAACTAAACAACTGATCGTTTCTGTTGATGTTCTGGGTAGGATCACTGATGACGTCAAGTCTCGATGAACTGTTGCCAATTTCCAGCAAGCTATCGAGTTCTGGTAGAGTGAAGTCGGATGACATAATGGCTTGTTCTATGTGGGACATAAGAATGCTGTCATCTACGCAAGGTCTGCTGTCAGTGGAGATATCATCGAGTGGATTTAGAACTTGGTCGATTAAGTCAAGCGATGAAGAATTCTGATAGTTCCCTGGCAGCTGCTACAGGTAATAAATACAATGCGTCAATACAATGCGAAATGTTATAAATAAAATGTCAGATGTCAAGAACGTAACTTTATATAAACATTCATAATGTCACTCATAATTACAACTGCTAGAGCAGTGTTCATTATTTCTCTAGAGCTAATAACAAGGCGATATTTAAGAAATGACTATTGTAAATAGTTATCATACTCAAATCTTATAAAAAGAAAAATCTAAAAAATTACAACAATTTTATAACAAATCTCTGATAGGCAATAATATATTGTAAATTCGAGATTTTCAAGAACAAAGTAAACAAATTAAACCAAGAAAACCAACCAGAAAGTTGAGATCATTATCGCTAATGTACGAATCGAAGATGCTATTAGAAGCAATCAACTCTTCAGACGCTAAAACATCACCACTCATATCCAAGTAATCCAATATAGAAAGATCCTGCAAGCGATCCTTGCCAGCTAGATCACGCAATAGATCCCTCCCACCAACATGATCCTTGCCAAGTAAATCACGATCCTCACTAGGCAAAATATCCTTATCAGTGTGTCTCCCGTGTTTTTCCTTAGTCGCTACCTCGCCTGGTCTCACCAGCAACGCGGGAAGTGAATTCCGTTCAGTTCTTGTCAACACTTTCTTGACTGGAATATCCACCAAAGCTGCTCTAAGTGACTTATGTTGCATTGACATCTGAGGCGTAACTGTTGCCATATTACTGATCGAATCAGTTGGCTTTGAACTGCTGTGCGTAACCGATATAAATGTTGAACTGACTGTTGAACTAGTGCTGCTACAACCAGCTGACAGCAGTTGTAGAAGCAAGGCGTTCTTAGTCGGGCGCTTCTCTGGGTTCCCACTGCGATGACGTGATGATGGGGGCACAGAGGGGTCTTGCTCATTGTCTGTGCTGTCAACAAACTCATCGGACGTGGTTGCTACTTCTCTTACAGCGGATGAAGAACGTCTACGCTTGATAGCTTTCTTGTCCGAAGTGACGCCTTTAGCAATCTTGCTAGGAGGTAAAGTACATCCTAGAGGTAGGACAATTCAATAAGATAACTTGTGGCGGTTAAATATAATAGCGCATTAAATGGCACGTTCTTGCGAGTTTTTCTCTACACATTATACAACTGCGGTTGTTATACATCTAAAGATGATAACTGATAATTGATAACTGATTTTCTTTTTTATATTTTTGCTTTATATTATATTTAGATTTTTCTTGTATCTAAGTTATTTTATTACTTTTGTATATTATATTTAGATTTTTCTGTTTTATGCCAATAAATAATATATTAATTATAAAATAATATTTCTAGATTAACAAGTACAATGCAACAGCATACCGTCTTCATCATTTTTTTCCCATAGGTTCTTAAAGAAAACCTTCAGTTCATTGTCTCTACTGAAATTAGACTTAGCTACCCTATCGCATACTTTATCAACCAATGTCTTACTACTGCCTGCCCCCCTCTCACTCCCCCCTGTACAACCCCCTGTCTCTGAGGTACCCATACCCCCGTCATCCAGGGATCTACCATCAGCTTCTGCTTCATTATTTGATGTGCTCTCCTTTAAAATCACACAACAATAAGTCACAAACTGTATATACTTAGGACAAAGAGCCTACTCAATCAGGGTAATAAAGTTACTTATAACTATACTGTACATAATTGTTATTAAGCAAATAATAATTCATTAAATTCTACATTATCAACAATTACTATCAGATATCTCATTAACTAAATATCTTGTGATATCAGGCTGTAGAGCCTGATATCACAAGATTTACTCTTCCTAAAAGATTTTCTCTGTCTACTCCTCCTATTCTCTCCATACACTTCCAACCACTGCTTCAAAACGCATTCAACTTATATCCTCATTATGTTCCATTAAAGCTCAAATTTTAATAAAACTAAACTATAATAAGAAATAACACCGGATAATAATGGACGAGTGATGCAATACCAAATTTAGACATAAAATATCCAACTCACAACTAGCGGGGGACTGTCCTCCTCCTCTACCGCGTGATCAATGCTGTCATCTGACAAAAGTTTCTGCAGCAATTCATTGCCGGCACTTCTTATACTCGACTTACTGCTACCACTTGTTTCATCTGATGTACTGTTTAGCAGTTTCTGTCATAAAAAACATCTTGTTTTATAATCATAATAAAATCAGATTATTAAAAAAGGAACATATACTTACAACTAAAATATAAATGTAAATATAAAATACAAACATGGGATTGAGATATAAGAAACATAAAAACAAATTCACATTCATGCATAGAACAACGTAATTTAATAATAGAGCAAACCTTTAAAAGATTATTTTCTCCACTAATAGACGGTTCCGCTTCATTACGATCCATATCCTTGGATCCTCCTGCTGCTCCTCTGAAATGACTCCCTCTGGACACCGCCACATTGTCAGCATCATCACCTCTCTCACTGCTGGTGTCAGCCTGGGAACTCACCACTGACTGCCGACGTTTACCACCGTGATTATCATCACCAGACAGCATCGCCATGTACATCTTTCTTTTCTTTACCACCTTCTCTCTCACCACATTCTCCTCATTCATATCTAAACTGTCGCCTTCGATACCTACTTCATCATCATCGTCATCGTTATTATCATCTTCATCGTCGTCATTTTTACTGAGAAGTTTCTTAAGGATTCTGTTTGGTCTTGTAGAATCAGGGCATCCACCATCTGGAGACATCTTCGGTGTTGCCTTACCATCTGCCTTGTTGGTAGATGAGTCAGAATTGTTGAGAGAGGACCACTGAGTGATGGATGAGAAAGAAGAAGTAAGAGAACCTGCTTGTCTTGTCAAGCCGCTCAAAAGTTGAGACACATTTGAGCTGACAGTACTTCGTGATGATGATGATGTCATTAGAGATGGGGTTCCTGAGTGTGGTATGACGTTGAGTTTTATAAACGTTCTTTTATTTGCGATATCCGACTGACTGTCACCATCGTCATCACTCATAAGAAGATCAATCAGTCGCGCATCTTTTACCTTTAAAAAACACATTCAACACTTTACCGTTAACAATATTGCAGCGAAAGTAATAATAAAAGCCATTCCTACTAGTCATAAAAACCTAAAAGTTTTTGAAGCACTGCTTTAAAGTATCTAAACTACACAATACAATCTGTATATAAATCTATATAATTAAAGACCGCACGAATCAAGCAAGTTTCACCGTTTTCTTGCTTGAAGAAGATGTTGCTTGTATAGAAGTGCTGTTGATTAAAGAAGAAGATGAAGATGAAGAAGAAGCATCCCTGTTGTGATTATGCGTTGAGACAGAAGAGGCTGACACAGAACCGTTGCTAGTAATGCTGCAATTAGAAGGATGTTTGACTCGATGTGTCAATGCTCTTTGTCCCTCTTCCTCTCTGCTTGTTTGTGTGTTGAGTTGCTGAATGTGTTGTTGTTGTTGTTGTTGTTGAAGTAGTTGTACAGAACTAGAAGGCCGACTTAAGAGCGAGTTATTATCTCCATCTCGTAGGTCTGATGAATTCCAGCAAACTACAGAGCTACTCAGTTGACCTATTCAATTACAATATATATATTCATCTAATTAGCTGATGATATCAAAATTTAAAATATGCTTATATAATATATTTATATGACATTTAAACGATTTACGTGTAACAGGCAATAAGTGCAATTTTGATAATAACAAGACGCAAAATGTATGAAATATTCAGTCCTTTTATAAATATTGAAAATAATGGAAATATGTGAGAATATAGATAAGAATGAAACTCTTAATTTAAAACCTGCTGGATATCTACAATGTGAGCCCCATTGCACTGACAATAACACTTATTAATATGAAATTATTTCATCAACCATACGAGCTTTATGTAAATATATTGCGTTCTACAAATTTATTTGAATCAACAATTTTTTTATTTATTCTATTTAACAATAGTTACAATTAGCTAAAGAAATAGTCAAACATACTATAATCTATAAACTATAATCTAACATACAATACTGTCAACACAATTTTTGCTATACTGCAATTTTTGCTATAGACATTGCTATATTTGCAATAGGCTGAAAATATAGAACACACAATGGTAAAACATACCTTGACTGAATGTGCGTGTCACTGCACCAGCAGTGCCTTTGGTTAAACGAGTTGACGACTGATTCATGTTCGTAAGTTCAGTGCTAAAGTTACTGTCCGATACATCAGGCAATAAATCATACAATGCACTTAAACTGTCTTCAAATAGACCACAACTGCCCACTCCAATGCCTATATAGCATTAATAACAAACATATTAACACATGTTTAAATTGTTTAAATATAAATTATATGACAGCATAAAACATATTCATGCGATAACTGTTTTTGTTATTGCCAATTGACAGAGAAATTAATCAAAATTATAATTAACAGTGGTTTAGATTACTTTTTACTGTTTCTAAACTAATAATTACAAACTATATAACATGCTGACATCTATCGCTTATTTACTTTATTTAATACCCTGTAAAAAAAAACAATCAAAGAATTGTCGAAAGCCATCATTTCTAATTTTTACATAAGGTACCTGAACAGAATTATATGTGCAAGGTGACCAGCATTAAATAAGACACAAAATACACGTTTCGACTCAGTTTTACTCTTTAATTTCAGATCTTATTTTATTCATTTCAACCATAATTCCATTAAAATTCCCTCTAGTAACAAATTTGAACTTATACATTCAATTCCCATTTTTGTTAATGAATACAAGACAAACCTGATGGAGATGAAGAAACATTCAAACAAGACGTGCTCATATCACTCAGTCTCCTGCCCATCAGCGATTGTTTGCCTGAGAGTTTTTCGGTAAAAGATGCTGGACTCTGTTGGCGTCTGGGACTGACAGATGAAGTGAAGGTCCTGCCACCTGATAGTGATACAGAGACGGATAAAGGAGAGCCGGATGCACCAGCTGGACTTACAGAGAGACGTTTGGATGACTGATGATGTCTTGTAGGCAGGCAATCTAATATAAAAGTACAACATAACCCTTCTTGCCTGAAACTTGGTGAAAATAATCTAATTTTAAATGCAAGAATGTTTCTTCTAATCTTCTAATGCAAGGATTTAAGAAGAGGGGCTTTGAAAAAAAACTACTCAACGGACTATTATACAGGAAAAATAGACAATGAAAGATACAGATAATAGCACTTTAATCCAGGACATTATAGCGATAAACATATGCCGGTATTGTTTACTTGAAAAGGATGATAATCATTTTGGCTTATCACATGGCTTACAAAACTACTCGCGCACCCTTCAAATCAGTCAATTATAAAAATACAACTACAAGCATTAACTTGATAGAATAAACAAGCTTATTAATATTCTTTAAATAGAACAACTGATAAAAAATAGCTACCAGTCTTACTACCGGCTGCAATGCCGGTATCAGACAACTGTCTCCCAGTCCAAGGACCACCCGATATCTTTGGTAAAATATTGCCCGACATACTACCATCCATCTCAGCGGTATAAGAGTTAAACCGTAAATAATTGTCAGCGGACACACTGACGGCACGCGCTGACACTGACTGTCTGTCATAGAGCAACACGTTGTGTTGAGAGGAAGCGTTTGCTGTTGCTGTAGGATCACCGTGTGTTGCTAGAGATTGTCTGGTAAAAAAAGAGCCAGAGGCTGATGATGCTGCCGCTTGTCCTACTCCGTTACTAATCAATATGGAGGATGAACTCATAACGCTTGGATCTCTACTCGTAAAAATATATCACCAGTATGCAAACAGTAATTATTAAAATATATATCGAGTAATAATTATTAAAACTGGCGTAGACAGACAAATAAATCTATGTCGGGTTTCAGGAAGAGTACTTATATACAGAATCTATACATATGTATCGATTCGTTAAAATTGGTTAAATGACGCAATGATTTTGTTTTAGTAGCGCGACGTCATTAAAACCAGACGACGCTATAGTCCAATGAGATAGCTGTAATTGCTTTATACATTTTAGCCAACATATAGCTCAAATTAGTTTTATAGCTAAACAGGCAACCTGAAACCTGACATTAATAATAAATTTAATCAAAGAATTTTAATAAAAGTCAATGTCTAAACTTGCACATACAAAAACTCTTGAAAACGTACACCACTTCATAAGATTTGCTAGACAATATAAGAGAATTAACCTGGAAGCAAAAGGTCCAGAGTGTCCAATGATGGCATTGATAAGACTCGTTTGTGCCGTTCCAATCATCTCTGATTCAGAGTCACATTCTCTACAAATACATTGAATCACTCACTGATTGAATAGAAATTATTCAGTCACTCTAATACCGATCATTGACTGAATACAAATCATTCACACATTCTACTATCATTCAACGACTGAATGCAAATCATTCACTCACTCTACTACTGTTCATTAACTGAATGAAATCATTCACTCATTTTACTACCGTTCAATAACTGAATGAAATCATTCACTCATTCTATTACTGTTCACTGATTGAATACAAATAATTCACTCACTTTAATACTGCAATTATATACAATAACATACATAACATAGACAAACAGTTAAATCTTTTTATCAACATCTTAAATATTTATCAAATTACCGCTTGCAATAAAACAAGAAGAGTAAGCGTGAGTGTGTTGGTGTAAATAATAACCTGACAATGGAATGAGTTGACATTATAAACTCTGATCTATTCGTGGTTGGATTCTTAAAAAGTTTACTTTTAGTTTGAACAAAGACAAAACGATTCTTATGCAGCTGAAATCTGTACACCCCACTAGTGTTAGATCCATTCTTCAAAACTGCGCAAAAAAACTCAGAATTTCAACGCAATTTTACTAAAAACTAACTCAAAAACATATTAGAAAGATTAGGGCTGATATTTCAATACTATAGAAACATTCGCAATCAAAATGACCGTTTTGTCAGTTTTAAAATCACATATTTAAATATTATAATACTGCAACACAAAGAACTAATAAATTTTTGTCCATTGTTAAAATCTAGTTTCATAATTAACACAAGTCTGAATGACAGATGGACAATTGATGATGTAAACTATTCTTGTATTTTCTTCTTCTTTGCACAATCATCATGAATTACAATCAAAAACATAACTATTGAACTAAATATCTTGATAAGGAGTGCAGAGAGTCACCACATTATAGAGACTCACTGTCATTATTATTATTATATATTTATATAATTATAATAATAAAATGCTATGTTTAAAAGTAGAGCAGCCTGCCTTCTTCATGATGTTTCAAGAGCCTCTCTTTATCGTTAGGATGACAGAACTCTACTATATTCTTATCACGAAAATTGTTTCCTTGCAATGAGCCACTGAAATAAAAAAAATTAAAATAAATCTGCGAGTATATCTACAAAGTAAATTTACGGAGTAATATATACAGTTTTGTTTCAACAATGCATAATTTACCGCAGAGTAAATCTGTAGTGACGAATGAATTTTTTTTATGAATTTAATGACGAATGAATTTTTTTTATGAATTTACTACAATGAAGAATGTACTAAAGAGTAAATCTATTAGAAATAGATTTCTAAATTTGAAATAACTAAATCTATTTACTTATTTAATCTATTAGAGAAATCGTTACAGCCAATCAATGCAAAGCTTAAAGGGATTCAAACTTAATTTTCCAGTAAAATATTTGCATCATCTGCTCAGATACATTTAGTTTAAATTAAGAGAGTGGTTGTAATGCAAGAGCAGCTACCTGGAGTCACAGTCGAGTATTTTTCCATGCAGATCTTGTTTGGTTGTAAACACTTCCAGTCCCAACATACTGGCAGTCTTTTCAGCAAAGCCTATCCTTCTTGCCAGACAGGCGAGAAACGACTGATTGCTACTCTCTGCAACACAGTCAACA
>JAQIXG010006441.1:0-10311 GCA_034700105.1 Oconnorella tubifera
GTAATAAAGTAACCTCATAAACAGATTATTATAGAGGAGTCATTTATCTTTAAAACAATATGTTACATGACCATATGAATTAAAGTTTATTTTTTCTCATTGATGTCCACTTTTCGTGGAATTGCCTATATATAGTGTGTACCAATTTCTTAAAATTTTATCCAATCACACTATACTTTAACATTTTAATTGCACCAAGTTATTGTAACCGGATGACAACATCATCCAATGAAATATCTGTAATAACCGTGCGCCTTGCAAATTTTATCCAGTATATAACTAAAATTAGATTATTTTAGTTAAACACTAGGATCATCAATCTCGTGAAATTGCATATTTTAACCAGAATATAGATCAAATAATTAGTTTCTAGTTAAACAATATGATCATTAACCCCATGAATTTATCTACACATATACCTGATCTTTTTTAGTAATCCCCTGGCCCCCACTGCTCCCAGCGCCACCTGCCAGGTTCCCCAGTGAAGCGGATCCATGAAGCATAGCCTGACCACCTGATCCTGACGAATGGAAAGCAGATGATGGAGCATTCTGATTGGACGAAGAAGATACACAGGCGGAGCTTGATATGCAATAAATAAGTGTAAATTAGTATCAGTATTTTAAGGATAATGGTCGATTAAATGGAGATTACATATGTACAGATTCCATACATATGTAACGATTTCTTAAAGTAGGTTAAATCACATGATGTCTTTATGTTTGGTAGCACAATGTCATAATAACAAGGTGATGCCATAGTGACATAGTGCAATGAAATATCCACAATAACCATGAAATTGCACATTTTGATTTATTCATTTATTGTTACAAAATTAAATGATGAGCAAATGCTTCAATTTTAACAGAGCACTAAATAAATGTAATTAATGATGTGAACGTATATAAACTTAATTTTAAATGCATATATAATTTGATTTTATGTTGAAGAGATGCATCTAACAGAAAACAAAGAAAAATACTAAAATAAATTCTTATCAAAGAGTTTTATTTAAATCAAATGTTAAAAACAAATAGTCTCACCCGAATCCTGATTTATTAGACAAAGCAATCCCCTCCCCCCATGACGACACCCCACCATTCCCAGCTCCACCATTCTTACCCCACTCAGACACTCCCCCACCCACCCTGGACTTGGCCCAAGAGGCCATCCCATCAGCTGCTTGGCCCCATGAAGTCTCCGGGGTCCAGCCCCCCGCCTGCTGACCCCATTCAGATATAGAACCCCAACCAGAGTTCATTTCAGCAGTCTGTTGTTGAAAATAAAATGACGGCCATTTTAGAACAGTGCTCAGCCATTTTGGATTGTATATTTTAAATGGAGAATATTCATTCTAAATTAATTGTAAGAAATGATCCAAATTAATCTAAACTACTTTTAAATGATTTACAAGTTTTTTAATTGTAAACACAGATTGGCATAATATAGCTGCCAATCTGATTAGTATCTCTTCTATTTTTTCCTAT
This sequence comes from Oconnorella tubifera, assembly GCA_034700105.1. NCBI lineage: Eukaryota > Metazoa > Annelida > Clitellata > Enchytraeida > Enchytraeidae > Oconnorella > Oconnorella tubifera. The sequence goes on from JAQIXG010006441.1 coordinate 1,488, forward strand.
ATATACAAATTATTTCTATCGAATGATTGCATGATATAGAAATACTCAAAAAACTAAAAATAACGTACAGAAAAAATAAGATTCCCATACTTCAAAGTACAATAACCCTTCCATTCATTGGATGACTTATATATATATTTAAAAACAAATCAAGTAAACATAGAAAGTAGACCTTGTTATCCACGAGTCTTTGTTGTTGTAAATGATAATCCCCTCCTAACAATACACTGGGATCATTGTTCAGCAGAGCAGCTAGAGAGGCATTCACCTGCTGTGGTTGCTGCTGCTGGCCTCTGTATAGTTGTAAAGTTTAATTAATCAGCATTATCTTATAAGATTTGTGTTTATTTATCAATTTCGCATCAAGTCAACAACTGGCGGTTTTGCGATTTCTTGCTTTATTCTTATCAACATAAAATAAACTTGTATATTTTTATTGATTTACTGTCAGATCAAATATAAAAAATTCCTTTACTAACAAAAATGATTTTGTTATTATAATCTCCACATCACAAAGAGAAAGACAGAGGTATGATAATATTATGCTCTTGGCTAACAGCAATCAAGTGATGAATAAACACTTGACACAGTCATTAACTGAATCAGTAGCAAACCTCTGACTAGCATTAATTCAGATAATAATCACTGGTAAAAAGAGATTAAGATATACAAAATACTGAAGATTGTGTGAGCACAGCAACATAGTAATGAAGCAAAAGTAACAATTGCAAGATCCCTGTAACTAGCATTATTTCACTATATCCCTCAAGAGGACGTTTTAATCAAAATCGACATCTTCAAACTTATTCCCAAATATTAATCCACACATTAAGTTCGCAGAACTAACTTATACAACTAAATATAAAACAGACAATTTTTATTAAAAAATGCAAGAGTTTAAACCATTAAAAAACAATCAAAAGACTATCATAGCTACCTTGACAAGTTGCCAGTAACACTTCTATTCTGTTGTTGCAGTAAAGCCTGTGACAGCTGTTGTTGCAATTCAAGGATATGCTGCTGGCTAGGCTGTTGCTGCGGTTGCTTCAAGCCTAGCTGTTGTCTAAAAGCATCCAGCTGTTGTTGCTGCAAACGAGACTGCTCTGATTTCTCCTAATTAAATATTTACTTTAAATAATTATAATTAAATTACAATATTAAATATAAAATGAAATAACTATATAATTTATTAATAATTAAATAGTTACAATGAAATAATAGAAAATGTTGTTAAAATCTTAACCTAAAGTACATACCATGCCAAAGTATGACCAAGTGATCCAGAAAATATCTCTTGCGCGTTAAACTACTAATCAAAACCAGTTCTTTTATAGCTAAACATATCCTTTGTTGCGTACATAATACTTCCCATGTAAAATTATCAGCGAAAATTAAAAAAAATATTCTACCACTCTTCTTCTCAGTTCCTCTGCACGCTGTCTTGTCCTAGAATCCTGATCCAATCCCCCCATCCCACCCCCCATATCCAATCCCATCTTCTTGCTCTCGTCCATTTGTTGCTGCAACCACTTCCTGTCCTGTTCCACTGCCATCAGACGTTGGTTCTCTTTCCCCTGTCGAGCCGTTTCGTACTTATGTTTAAACAATTCCATCAGTTTTTCTTCGTGTTCTGACTTCTTGCGTTGTTCGAGAGCCTCGTGAAGCAGCTGTTGCTGACTTAACTGCTGTTGGCCCAGCTGTTGTTGCTGGCCCAGCTGTTGCTGCTGGCCCAGCTGTTGTTGGCTTATTAGCTGCTTTCTAGCTAAGTACTCGAGGAGCTCTTCTGGTGTGCTAATTCCTCCGCTGCCAGTCGGTGTTGTGATGCCAGCATTCAAGGACCAGGAGTCATTAGACGATGGGGTCCATGATACTCCTGAATGCGCGATGATTTACCAATCAATTATTATTTAATAACATCACCAGTTACAGTCCCAAAAAATCGACCCTGAGAGTTAATTCTTAGTGTTATGGTTGGGGTTAGGATTCTGGTTAGGATTTAAGTTAAGGTTAGAGGTAGGATTAGGGTTAAAATGAAAGTAAAATAAATTGAAGGGATCATTTTATCAAGATAATGTAATTGAGCCATTCTTTCGGTGCACCATTTAATATTGACTCAATAAGAAAATTAAATGTTTGCCAAAAAAGTTAAACAGAAAAAAACAAGAAACGATAGAAAAAGCAATATTTAAATTATAACCCTAAATTAATGTTAATGTAATCGTTTAATTAACGTTAATGTATTCTGTTAATTAACGTTAATGTATTCTGTTAATTAACGTTAATGTATTCTGCTAATTAGTGTTAGTGTATTCTGTTAATTAATGTTAATGTATTCTGTTAATTAACGTTAATGTAATCTGTTAATTAATGTTAATGTAATCTGTTAATTAAGTTAATGTATTCTGTTAATTAATGTTAATGTATTCTGTTAATTAATGTTAATGTATTCTGTTAATTAACGTTAATGTATTCTGTTAATTAACATTAATATAATCTGTTAATTAGTGTTAATGTAATCTGTTAATTAATGTTAATGTATTCTGTTAATTAATGTTAATGTATTCTGTTAATTAATATTAATGTATTCTGTTAATTAATGTTAATGTATTCGGGACCGTTTGTCTTGATACCTACCTGATGTGGTAGGTACACAACTGGCTGATCTCCACAAAGCGGGAGGAGCCACCCCAATTGACGCATTACCCACAGGCCCTGAAGCCACTCCCACTCCCATTCCATTGGCCCCGTGATTATGATTGACAGCCGCTAAATGACCCGCCCCTTGAAGCTGTCCCGCTTGGGGAATGGTCGGTAGTTGACCGAGGTTATGACCAACAAGACCGGAATGGTCGATGCCTGCCGGTTGGGAGATGGAACGCTGGAATGCGGCAAGGGCTGGATTGCCAGTGGTGGATAAATCGGCTGGACGGTAGGATGAATGAGTGGATGAAGTGTACTGAGGTGATGGATCGGCATGACGACTGGAGATAAAAATATATGCGGGTGAGAAAATGCAAGTAGTAGAAAGAGTCACGAATAAAATGTGGCATTAAATACCAATAATAACATTGATTACAACTTTTACCCCATGCATATTAATCTTTATCTTTGCGATTATATACTCATTTGTAATATTCAAATTACCCGACAAATAAATATTATAATATATTACGATAAATAATTATTAATATAATTAGTAATATATATATATTTAGTGATGTCACAGACTTGAGAGTAGGTCTTGACTGCTGCTGCTGCTGCTGCTGCTGTGATGCAGCTAAGGCTCGCTGCTTTATTACATTCACAAACAGCTGCTGCTGCTGAGGATTCAGCTTAGATAGAGTCTCTTGAGGCAATTCTCTTCTACAATTAAATGGATATAAAATATCTATTTTTCAATTTTCTTATTCAAATTACAGTTAACCATATAATTAACACTCGATAAAACACATATCCGTACTTTGCAATAAAAGTTAACTATTATTATATGCTCTATAAACAAGTATATATGTATAATGTGCACACAAATGTATACGTATAATGTATATGTAAAAATATATATAAAAGACTATAAAATCGGTATACTTAAAACCAAATAAATTCTAAATAGCTGGAATTGCTGGAATCAATAAAAAGTGAAGTTTTTTTCTCTTATCCAGCTCCATTTAGAAATGAGATTTGATAACACTGGTCTGCATGATTTCAGTTGTTTTAAAACTATTCATATATTTTGAATATACATCATAGCTGATGACTTTTGGTATAGTTACACTTTCCCCGGCACGTCAGGTTTTCCAAATTTCCCGATTAGATTTCCGCTTTCTTTTACATTAAGAATTACCGTAATAGTACAGTCATTTCATAGAGATTGTTTTAATCTAAAACTGTAATAACTATGCTACAGCTTGCTTAATAACTACATCTGCTTATTTAAACCTCTTTAAATAAAACGAAAAAGTCTATAATTCTAATCTACCGTAATTTATCAAACAAAGCAAGTATATAAATAACAGTATTAAAAATGTCTATAATATATAATTGAATTAATTTAAATAAATATTATATATATCTATTTAATAATCACTATTCCAGAGTTTAAATCTCAATTGGAATTTTCTATATCTAAAGCCAAAGTATTCCATCATATAAAATAACATTGTGTGACACGTATTATATTTATAAATTGTTTTTAATTTTAAAATGACATAACTGTCTACCTCTGCTGATTCTGAAGAAACTGCTGCTGTTGTTGAATAAGCAGCTGCTGTTGAAGAGCTTTCAGCTGCTGCGAATCCAAGCCTCCAGCTGCTGCCTGAAGAGCCTTAAGCTGCTGTGCATCAAACACGGCTGCCTGTAAATGAGCTTTAAGTTTCTGCTGATCTAATGCTCCAGCCAGATGTAAGGCCTTAAGCTGAGATGCCTGATCCGCAGAGCTTGTAGCCTGTAGCCCTTGCTGAAGAGCTTTGACCTGATCTAGCCCACTGGCCTGTATCTGTTGAATTGCCTTCAGCTGTTGTAAGTCATTGTTGCCTAACGATTGAAGCTGTTGAAGCAGTTTAAGCTGCTGGATGTCTGAATTGCCAGCAAAGCCAGCAGTTTGAAGTTGATGCAAGATTGAAGCAGCAGCTGAAGCTTGAGGTATTGGTGAAACCTAATGAGAAAATATAATAATCTGTCAAACTTGAACCTATGTTTTTATCCTATGCATATCTTGCATGTTGTTTTTTGTCTATATGATAAAAAGACGTATAATTATATGAAAAAGACAAACTATAGTGCACGTTTTAATTTAAATTATACACTGTTCTAATTATAGTACATTTAAAAAATGCATATTAAAACTACATACTGTATATTGAAACTGTTTTTCTTCCTCTCCAAAACGTAAATAAAATTTTAAAATTCTCATTACACTATAATCGGCATTCTTTTTTCTACCTGATTTTAAAATTACTACTTCTAAAATTATTTCTATCATTATAAAATAAGTTTACACCAAGAAATCTTCAATTTTCTCTGCATTATACCCCGCTAGATACTTTCTATACTAATCTTGATTCGTTTTTTGATGTACCAAAGTTTCAATAAATGTTTGCAACTTACCTGATTAGGTATAGGTGAGCTAGTGAAAGGAGCCTGGCCACGTAATTTTATCAACTCTCCTAATGATAAACGCAATATAGAATAGTACTCAATGTACAAGTCTCAGTATATATATCAATGTATATATCTCAATATGTGTGGTCTTACCCGATACTGAGGGACGTCTAAGACATCGTCCCTCGACGATTAAACAGACGTTAAACTTTTATTGATTTTATTGATTGATTTTTTTATAAATATCAGAATTAATAATAAAGAGCAAAATGCTACATCGTCAAAATATATATCATTTACTTAATATATATTTATTATATTTAAAAACGTATCAATAAATGTTACATATTTAAATACGTATCATTTACATAATACATATCAAAAATACATAATAAAGAGGAAAATGATATATAATTAAAATATAAAATCTAACAAAGCTTTTGATACGTAATAAGTATATTACGATACATAATCAGGAACAAAATAGAAATATCAATTACTTTCTTTATCACTATATATTACATCTATAGCAGAAAACAATTCACTAATATAAATTAAATGTTTAATGTTAAAATAAATATATACGTGATTGATTACATAAATCAATCATTAGATGAATTGGCATATATGGAAAATGTATGCAAACAGTGTCATACAAAAAATGTCTGTAACAAATTTTTATGCACAAAATGCCTGCAAGAAATTTTCGTGCACAAATGTCTGTAACAAATTGTCATAGACTAAATGTCTCTAGACAAAACTGTCACAGAAAAAATATCTATAACAAAATATATACGTGATTGATTACATTATATAAAATGCAGATTTTATAATATCTGAAGTAATATTTTGTCAAATTCTTCACTATATTATTATGTATAGTAAGGAAATAAACAGCTTTTTCTTAACCACAAAAATATCTACTTAACCAGAAATTGCATCGAAGAATTCATTTTCAAACCCAGCAAAAGAAAAAATATAAAAGAGAGAGAAGATATTTCTACATAATCACGAATACTTACTAAACGACTCGAAAATTCATCAAATTCAATTTTTACAAACTTTATAAACTTCATTTAACAAATAATATTTAAAACAAGACATTACCAAGTGGTATGAACTGTTTGTCGCAACCTCTCTTCACTTCAAGATGCATAGTGAAGTAGCCGGCATTTAACCATTCAGTCATCTCAATTTCAAGAAAAGGACCTGACATCAACATAACAATTTCTAAATCTTATCATTTATACCAAATGTCATTAATATCGTCTATAAATGTCGTTTTATATCAAATGACAGCGAAATAAATGTTTATAGAAAAAGTATCGCAGAGAAATTGTTGGTAGATGAATTGGCATATATGGAAAATGTATGCAAACAGTGTCATAAAAAAATGTCTGTAACAGATTTGTATGCATAAACTGCCTGCAAGAAATTTTCATGCACAAATGTCCGTAACAAATTGTCATAGACTAAATGTCTCTGGACAAAACTGTCACAGAAAAAATATCTATAACAGATTGTCATAAAATGCCTCTTATACCTACCTTGTATATCATTCTGTGGATCTCTATAATACCACTTCAACGCGTCATCAGCCACACCCACCCTCCCCTCCTTCCCCAACCCACCTACAAAACCTTCCCCTCCCACCCCCCTCACCCCCCCATCCTCCCCAAAATCTTCATCGGCGCTAAACAATGCCACTAAATGTTCCGCCTGTCTTTCCAGCCAATTAAAATCCTGTTCCACACGAGGTGGAATTTCCGCGACACCGGAACCTCCAGCAGCGTCAGCTTCAATCGCCTCCACAGTCAGCGCCCCGCAAATGTCCCCCATGTCCTTAGCTGGACCCCCGAGGGATGATGCAACGCCCCCCATGAATAAATTTTCCACCGGTATCATCGACGATTGACTCGCGACGTTTTCGATCACAGTTTTCTGCGCAACGTCATCTTTATCATAGGATGACGTCGCGTCACCCCCGCTGGGGAACTTCCCACCCCCACCCAGGGACGGATTCATCCCCACCTCTCTGTCTTCGAGTCCATTTGTTTGAGCAATTATTTTAGAATCGGCATCGACGCAGTTTAGCTTTTTTTCATTATTTTCAGATGACGTAACATTAGAACTATCTTTGCTATGCGCATTTGCAATACGCTTGGAATCAGAGTCAACTGCTGAGTCATTTCTCTAAAATATTACAATTGTTTTACATACAAATTGAATGAGATGATTTCTTAAACAAATCTATGCATTATTAATAAATAGATCATATAATACATTCATTATTATTATTAAATAGAATTATAATTCTATTAATGCTATAATCTAATAAAGAAATAAAGGTAATCAATTGGCAAAGTCATAAGATTGACTTGCCAAATAATAATAACAATAATTGCCCTAATTATACTCCATTACATATTGAATTCTATATTATAATAAAAGAAACCTCTTCGTCTTCTTCTTCCTCTTCTTCTTCATCATCTTCACCGATGGATGAACTAGTCATCCCTTTTCCTTTCTCTCCATCACTCTTCATCATCTCTCTCTCCTCTTGCTCTTCCAATTCCTGATGAAAAAACAAAAAATTTCACCTTTCAATCTACGGCGGATGTTTCAGAGAAGTTTGTCCTGGGACTCTAACATGACGTCACAATAACTCATCTACAGACTTTTGATCTATGTGACTACGTCTACCGACATTTGGTCTACCGATATTTTGTCTATCAATATTTGGTCTACTACAATATCGGTAGACTAAAATTTGATACATAAAAAATCTGTAGATTAGTTACAGTATAACCTCTTTAAATGTAAATACGATGCAGATCTATACTACAATGACACTTCTAGCTAAACATCACAAAAAAATATGATTTAATATCACATTAATCACACACCTAACAATATCTCATTAATCACACACCTAACAATATCTCATTAACAATTAAAAACCATCTATTAATATCAATTGAATTCACTTTTTTAAAAATTAAATACACTATTTATCACACTATATAACTTAAAACTGTAACTTCATGCGAATAAATAAATCAATATATACAAAAGTAAAGTTTTTTTAAACAAATTTTAAACATTCTTTTAAACAATTCTTTCAAACCTTTAGGGACATAAATTCCCCGCGTTCATCAAAAGTACCCGGCTCATCCATATCATCAGTGTTCCACTCTGGCAGTCCCTCTAAAAGCACAAAAGTCTCATTAACAAAAGTTCTAAATGCGTATATATGCTTACGCCAAAATTCATATTACAAAATTTGTCATTTATGGAATTAAGAAAGAGTTGTTTTTATAGTAAATTTATAGTTTGCGTATATTAAAATGCTGCTAATAATTTTATACGCAGTCTATACAAATGCGATTGTCAATTTTGACATTCATATTATTGATTTTTGAGTCAATTATTTTACATTTTGATTTCGATAGTAGAGTATTTTTAATTACCAAACAATTTCTTAGCTATTGTACACATTAGTTGATAAATAAGAAATAATCATAGCAGTGTCTGCAAGTAACATTAGAAATACATATAACAATATATTCAAAATTGTATAAAAAATTACATAATATCATAATACTATAATAATATAACAATGGATTAATACTAACACACAATAAAATTAAATCCAATCTAATAACTAACCTGAATCCTCATTCCAAGAAGTAATAGATCCTGACCCCCCTGTACTAGACCTCCCGTA
>JAQIXG010006442.1:0-10310 GCA_034700105.1 Oconnorella tubifera
AGAGGGCAGAATGAGCTGGTAGTGAGGTTAGACGTCTCACCATGACAGTCAAATCCTCTCTCTTAACCGCCAGTGCTCTGTCCACACCTGATCCGGACTGGATTGGGGTACATTAAATAACAATTGATTTGTTATTTATGCTGATGTGACGTTAGATAACAATTAACAATCTTTATTTATACACATCATGTCAACGACACATCATTATTTGTCTGTGCTGTGATTATTTGCGCTGATGTGACATTGAGCAACAATCAAACTTGATTTTTTTCATATTAACTTCAGCACATCTTTTACTAAATCTTTCACGATAGTATACGTAGCTTTTCCGTGCTGATGTGACGTTAGATATATTCTATCACAGCTCTGCATAACGATCAATGACATAGAACAAGTTAGAAGAGCTCTTGTTCCTGTTCCTGTTTGTTTAAAATTTGATGAACTACAAATTGGTGCCACTGTTGAATATAATGGAAACAGAAATAATTTACCAAGTTGCGCCTCTAGCGAATGCAAAGAAAACTACAGCCCGGCGAATCTTTATGAACTAGTTTCTAAAGCTGACGCTTATATCGTTATGAAAATAAAACAAGTCGTCGACAGAGTCGCTGATAAGGTATTTAGTTTAACAATAACTCTAATCCTAATCCTAACCCTAATTCTAACCTTAATGCAAACCCTAATTCTAACCTTAACCTAATTGAATTTAATAATTTCATCGTCATCATTATCATCAGCTTCTTTTGCCTTAATATTTTTTCTAAATAAGAACTTCATAAAGTTTTATTCTCGGCCCTTGCCCCCCCGTCATTTCCAAATAAAAATACTTGACTGCTCTGCTGTGTTAAGAGTCAAGTATTTTTATTTGGAGTCAAGAGTGCTGCGTTCACTCATCCCTTGATTTATACACACACACAGTTCAAAACGCGTCAGTGAATAGACGGATTTGTGCGGATGTTTAGATTGAAGCATTATTGATGTTTTATAAAACAGATGCGACCGACTATAAAGAAGTTTGTTTCTCATCTTTGTTGGGCGCCAGAGAAAGCTCAGTCCACGGATGTAAGAACAGATCTAGTTATTACTGACTGACTGACTGACTGACTGACTAACTGACTGGCTGACTGCCTGACTGACTGACTGGCTAACTGACTGTCTCACCGACTGACCGGCTGACCGACTGAACGACTGACCGGCCGATCGACACACTGAGTGATTGATTGTTTGATTCTCTTACGTCTTACTGCCTGTAAGACTTACTGCTTATAGGCTGTAAGTCTTACTGACTTACTGTTTGTCTGTTTGATTGTCTAACTGTCTGAGTAGCTGTCTGTTTATCTGTCTGTCTGCTTTCCTGTCTCCCTATATGTCTGTCTCGCTATCTGTCTGTCTGTAGGTAATAGACAAACTAATGAACTATCTAGACAGTAATCTGACGACTCTAAACACAAACCTACTGAGTACAAACTTTGAGAGGATCCTTGAGTCCATATGGATTGAGTTACTGGAGGAAATACATGAAATCATAACCAAAACTGATCAGGTCTCTATATACATGATTGATTGATTGAATGATTGATTGAATGGTTGAATGATTGATTGATTGTCTTACTAATGGATTGTCCTACTTATTGATTGATTGATTGCTGTTCATCAGTTGTTCAATCTGCCTTACCGATGTACCCTTCTCTCAAGCTTGGAACTTAGAATTTTTGCCACTAAAATATCTTTCACCCAAGCCTAGAACTTATCATTTTATTCTGATCTTAATGATGTCTCTTCTGCCTCATGTTTTCTGATCTTTTTTCCCGTTGTACCCTTCAACCAAGCCTCGTGTTTTACAGGACTTCAGACAGGCCACGTGGATATCTTCCAGACTCCTGGAGTCTCTGTCCTTGCTGGTGGATTTCTTCCACGCAGATGGAATAGGCCTGTCCATGTCTGCAATCCAGTGTCCACTCTATTCAGTTAGATATTTATTATATTCATTTATTGTACTGCAAAATATTTAAGAAATTAAAATTAATATAAAAACCAATCAAATCTCTGCAATGAAAGTTTATTTTGTTGATTTTATTTAGTTTCTCTCTATATATTTATTTATTGTTTACTTTTTTCTCCATACGTTTATTTGTTTGTTTATTATTTCCTCTATAAGTTTATTTGTTTGTTTACTTTTCATGTTTATCTTTCTCTATGTTTGTTTCTTTGTTTTAGGATATATTCAGACAGCTACAATTAAATCAACTTTCAGTTCAGGAATTAATGGAAGAATTCTACATCAATAAACTTGCACAACAGGTCAGTTATTTATTTTACCCTAGTCCCAACCCTAACCACCTTAATCATAACCTCATTAATCCTGTACATCTTGCGCTAAGTATAACCCTAATAACCCAAAGTTAACCGCCATGTCATAACCCTATAATCAAATGAAACCTCTCCAATAACCGTAACCCTAACTAACGTAACCACAGAATTATAACCTTACTTACCCTAACTACAAGTTAGTTAAATGTAAGGTTGATTAACCTTAATTCTAACCCTAACCCTAACCTCATAACTTTCCTAGTAACAACTTTTTTTCTTGTATTATTATTAATTAAAGGAAGACGTCTTCCAGTCAAAATATGGACAGTTGTATGTGCTTGCTTATTATAAACCTGAGGCCAAATTACTTATGGTAGAAGGTTAGTCAAATTCGAATTATTTAAGTATCATTCTAACTCATTCACTCATTTATTGATTCATTCATTGTATTTTGTGCAAGAGGTATTAGTGTAATGTGCGAGAGGTATATTACTCTTGTACTTGGTCGTTTTGTAGCCATTTGTTTTTTCATTCGCGATATACTTGTAAGTTATAACTTATAAATTTAGATGTTGATTTTGGTTAACATTTTAGGATAACTTTTTAGGGTTATCTTATCATATTCATTTCCTATATCACTTATCGATGCTGATCTACATCACCATGTAGGTGTTAAATAATCTTTATATTTGAGATTTTTTACTTATAATAGAAGGTTGGCATGCTATAATCATATTGGCCCCTAATTATCTTTTTCACTCACCCATATAGGCCTACTGTCTCACAGAAGCTAAGATATCGTTTAAATAACATCGGCGAGCAATCAGTTCCCCGATCTTCATCAAGTGATTGATTAACGCGATTAACTGATAGATTTTATTAATCATATTTCCTATTTGTCTATTTTTCTGTTTATTTTCTCTCTATTCGTTTATTTAGCTGTTTATCTTTCTTTCTATTCGTTTGTGTAGCTATTTATCTTTCTTTCTATTCTTTGTTTGTTTATCTTTCTTTCTATTCGTTTACTTGTTTGTTTATCTTTCTTTCTAATCGTTTACTTGTTTGTTTATCTTTCTTTCTATTCGTTTATTTGTTTGTTTATCTTTCTTTCTATTCGTTTACTTGTTTGTTTATCTTTCTTTCTATTCGTTTACTTGTTTGTTTATCTTTCTTTCTATTCGTTTACTTTTGTTTATCTTTCTTTCTATTCGTTTACTTGTTGTTTATCTTTCTTTCTATTCGTTTATTTGTTTGTTTGTCTTTCTTTCTATTCGTTTATTTGTTTGTTTATCTTTTTCTCGATACGTTCATTTCTTAAATGTAATATTTTGAAAATGTTCATTTTTATTTTCAGTTATTAATGCAAAGAATCTCGTTGCTTTAGATGTAAACGGTAAGAGATTAAATTATCGAAGAATTATTACTTTTTTAGTTCATTGGCTAGATGTCATTAGATAAGTTATTTAAAATAAGTTACTTGTTAAAGACACTCGCCAGATGGCTGTAAATTATTTTCTTTCAAAAGATGAATTTAAAATTCCCTCGCTAGATAACGGCACATATTGCTTCAAACATAAAATCAATTTTACTTCAATTTTCTATTGAATTATTGTCGTTTACAACGCTTACTACTTATCGACTTATTCTGTCATCTTTCTTCTAAATATACAAGTCTTCCAAACAAATACTGGGCAGTTTATAATCTCATTCTTTGTTCCTCCTACCTGACGTACCCTTCTCTCAAGCCTACATTTTATCCAGGTTCCAGCGACCCCTATGTGGTAGTGCAGCTGTGCCCTGAGCACGTCTTCCATAAGGACTCCACAGCCCAGACCAAGGTCATCAATAGGTCACTTAATCCTCAATACAACGACTCCTTTGAATTGTGAGTCTATCTAGTGTCAATCAACTTTTTGTTTTAACTTTTTGTTTTAAAATATATATCTGCAAATAATCAATCATAATAATATATAATTACATGAAAACTGTTATTGTACTACTGCTACACCTTATTCTGATTAACTGCCAGAGAAAAGGCCATTGTTAACTTTGTGCGTTGTTATTTCAGCCAAATAACATACTTTTATAAATCTATGTTTGGTTATTGCAGCTAAATAACATTACATATTAATGTAATGTAATGTAATGCATGAAAGCGTTTTATGAGTTTCAATGCAGTTATTACAATTGAATAACGCAGTCATGTTATTAATATACAATGTTATTTAATCTAATAACGTTGCTATGTTAACTCTATGCAATTGTCATTTTAACTAAATAACGTTACTGTTAATTCTATGAGCACTCTGTTATTTTAACTAACTGACATTACCACGTTAATTCTATGCTCTGTTATTTTAACTAAATAACATTACCGCGTTAACTCAACGCTATGTTATTTCAGTCATATAACAGAGGATCAATACAATAGGGAAAGTGCATGTATTGTATTCACCGTCATGGACCACGACGTGCTGACTTCTAATGACTTTGCTGGCGAGGCCTATCTACCAATGAGAGGCATTCCTGGCATCTCTAAGAAAAAGAAGCCCGGTCATTCTAATCTTTCCCCCTTTGAGCTTTCTCTGATGAATCCTTCTGATGGTGAAGGTAGGGTAGTGCATTTATTTTGTTCTTATTGTTTTTCTTCTTTATTTACATGTTTATTTAGATACTAGCTGTAACCCGTCAAAATGATGGCGGGGGGTGGGGTGGGGTGGCTGGGGAGAGGGAGGAAAAATATAACAATTTTATAATCTCATGACGTCATGCGATTGTAAATTTAATTCTTTCATTAGGCCTACTTATAAACTTTTTGAAAAGTTATCAATAGTTTATAATCTTTTCTCGTGACGTCAGCATTATATCCAGACCAACATACTAACATCTAGAGAATTATTATATAGTGGATTATTTATATACTTATGATTAAATTTGTTTCATTATTATTTTTTAATTATTTTATTCTTTATTAAACATACAGTTGGAATAATTTCTAAGATTTTTTGGAAACTGAGTTACTCCCTTGGAATAATCTATTATTATTCCCTTGGAAATAATCCCCCCCCCTCCCCCCCCCCCCCCCCGTCATTCACAAATAAAAATTATTTACTGCGCTGCGTTAAAAATGAAACGTTCACTCATGACTTGATTTCTGCATACCTTGTTCACACCTTTTTGTGCTGATGTGATTGTGCTGAAGTAATCGATAAAGTTGTATCGCAAGCTACAATACTTATATATACAATACTTGTATATATACAATATTTGTATATGCATTATACAATAAATGTATATACTTATTTCCTTAGACCTGTATATTATACAATAATGTATATCTAATAATGCGTGTATTTATTTGATTGACATACAATTTATATTTTTAGTACTAGTTTAGTTTTCATTTATTCTTTGTGCATATTTAACTTCTCAACTCAAATTTTCCAAATGAACCAAATGTATATATTAATTTTATATGGTCAGGCAGCTTCAAATGCTTTTAATTTATATATTTGCTTTTCTGTGTTATTATAATTATGATTTGCATGATTATAATTATTATTTGCTTGATTATAATTATCATTTTGTATAATAATTACTTCGTATGACTGTTATTATTGGCGGATTGTACTTTTAATTAAAGAACTCGAATTGCGATCATTCGAAAAGCTGATTTTTTTAAAATTAATTTTCATACAATTAAAGTTTCACAATTTGTTAAATTTAAGAGTTGAGATACCAAATGAAGCGCCTTGTTAAAGGGTGTAGCAAATTCGCGAAAATTGCAAGTTATGCGCTGGGATTCTAACCCGTAAACTTTTAATTCCGAGTCCAACACACTGACCACTCTGCCTTAAGTTTATACTAATAGTTTATTTCAGTAATATTCAGTGCTGTATCATAATGTATAGATTAGTTAATGATTGATTGTTTTAATATATAAGTTGAAAATAATATTATGTAATTAACAAAGATTATGTTAATAAATAGACATATTACAGAATATAAATATTTAATACATTAAACATCTGCGGTTAACTTCTACTGTTAATACATTTCAAATTTTTTATTTCATAAATAAATAAGTAAAATATCAAATAAAAATTATAATGCGAAATTTTTCACTTTTTTATACTACACTCGAATCTAGCATCTCGATTTGATAAGTAAAAAACTGAATTCATCGTGCACAATTTTTATACGTTGAAATATACTTTAATGGATTTGATTTATATCGTTTTCCTAAATGTTTTATTAAAAATAATTGACTTGATTTTAATTTTCTTAAGAAAATTAATTTCTTAAAATTATTAGTTATTTATTGAAATGTCAATTTTGCTTCTAGAAAATTGCGAAGTGCAAATTGCAAATTAATAGGCTAGCTAGTTTTCACCGACTGCTTCTTATAACGGTTGTACATAATTATATTATTATTGCTGTTATTCATTAGTTATCAGAATAAACTGCTTCGAATTAAATTGGCGTTTGTTTAATTTCTTTTAAATAATTTCTTTTATTATCATCCTTTAATTATCATCATTATTATTGGTTGATTTTTAACCTTTTCCGTAAAATTTTAAAAAAAGTCAAAATAAAGAATATTTTGACTTTAGTTTCAATAATTTGTCGCAATTTCTAACAGTTTCTAACAGTTTCTGATAATTTCTAATAGTATCTTAATAGTTTCATTAAGTTAAATGAAAAACTGAGGTGTATTAGGAAATTAGGTGTATTTATAGTTAAATACACCTTTTGCATTTGCACGTCAAAAAAATATTTTCCTTACATATTTTGGTATTGACATTTTTAAACCAAAAAAATGAGCTCTCAAAACACACCCCCTGAACATCTGCCATATTTGACCTTCTGAAGATATGGGGTGTTTTTCAAAATTGGGGTGTTGACCACCCCATGGGGGGTCTGCAGTTTAAATTTCCTGTTAGCTTAATAAAACTAAATAGCCTAAAGTTGCACCAATAGAGATCTCTCAAGAAAGTGATTTAGTTGATTATATAAAATTTTGAACTTATTTATTGCTTTCAAATCATATTCGCAGTAAATTATCAAAGTTTGACGGTTTTATAACGAGCTGTTAATTTAACGAAGCGTGATGGTTTTATTGATGGATCGTTAAATAGATAGCGCGAGTTCAAATCTCGTACTTTTTAATAATGGGTGTAAATTACAGTGCTGTATATTCTAATAGAACTATTGAATATACAGTGTGATCTCTTTATAATAGTCTAATTATCAGTATTACACCGAAAAAATAGATTTGTTCAAAGCTTAAACATTCTTAATTTGTCTATTCTTCGAAAATACTAAGCAGTACTTTTGTTGAATTTAACTAATTATCATTTATTTACTTTAATCATTTTTTCTTTAATTTAACTAATAACAAATATTATGCCTTGCAAAAAAGATCTATTTCCATAACGTTTTTATGATCTAGATACAAGAATTACGTTCTATAATAAGGCTTCTTTTAATTGGATCACTCCGTAGATCATGACCTAGACTGTCAATGCCACGCAGTGTAGAAAAACAAACTTCACTGGTTTCACTAGTAAAGAAGAGAATTAAAAAACCAGCCGATTCTAACATAGACTAGAATCTGTATACACAAACAGTCTGTTAAGTGTATACCGTGTTTCTACTGCTGGCTGAACGTGGCGCATCTAAAATTTAAAATTGGAGTTAAAGGGGGACAAATTTTATCCACAAATCAAAAAGTAAAGTAAGTATTATTTCATCAATTTTTAACTGTGACTCGTAGAGGGATTTCAAAAATATTATTTTGAAATTTTAATCTATGGTGGGGTTAATTGGATTTTTGGACTCAAAAAAATCTATATGAACTTTTATTCACTGAAAAAAACAGCAGTATTTAAATATGAAGAAATATATTAAACACTCATTTTTGTCATATTAAGTAGGGTCGATCCCCCGTTTCACACTTTGAAAAACAAATTCTCAACTGTCTGTAATAGAAAAATATAAAACTCTGATCTCATTTCAGAGTATACACTGTGTAGGAATGTAAGTGCAGGACGTGTAGGTCGGTTTGGAACAGAATTACAATAGAGCACTGTAATCGTATCCATTGTATGTAAGTTGAGCCTATTCTATATTTCTATTTAAAAAGTGAAGTAAATTAAATTAAAGACTTTGTTTTATCATTTGTGTTATTTTATAACAATTTCACAAATTGAATATTTCTACTGATGACCAGAAATATTATGCTGATGAGCATATTGATTAACAAACAAAAAATTGATTTTGTATCTAATTGTTATTGTAACAGTTGTACAGTTCAAGTACGTATACAGTAGACAGATAAACAAAAATATCGAAATATTTACCGAAGCGGGCAGGATGGAGAGAGGAAGAAAAGTTTAAATTTTTGAGTTAAAATATAAATTTTTGCTGGCGAACTTTTTCCAAAAAGAAAAACTTGGTGTACAAGAGACAGGCTCCCCCAAAAATCTGTTAAATTAACTAATGTTAATTTATAATTGACAAGATACATTAACAATTGATTAATTTTAAAATATTTAATACAAATTCATTGCATTGTATAATATTTATATTGGTAATTAATTAATTTTTCTTCGTTTGTTAAGCATTGATTAATCCATTGATTTCTGATGAATAAATGATCTATAAAGATCTATAATTATAGCCTATATTATTGACGTGTAATTAAGCCAAAAGAATATGAATAATTAATTATACTATTGATTTTTTATGATTCGCGGTGTCGCAAAAATTTCAGTCATATACATTCTAACTATAATTATTATCATTATAAAATTCTTATTATTAATGTATGCGAAATATTAATTAAAAATCAGGAGGGGGTTCTTATTTCTGTCCCACCCTTCCCTGTCTCCCTTTTATAAACGTCAACGATTTTTTTCCAAAAATAACAATGACATAATAACATTAAATAAACTTCAAAGGAAATTTTAAATGTTTTTATTAACGGAAATCTTCAGAATTTTAAATGAGTTTCTTTATCGGAAATCTGGCTTATAATAGCTTATTGTAATTATCAAAGTTTTAAAATCTAATTCTTTTGTCTGTAGACTGCACTGGTTAAAGAGCATTGTACTAAATGAACTAAACTTGCAAATATTGAATAAGCTGACTAATGACAAACATATTAGTATGCTTATTTATTACTTGCATTCAATTGAAAAGTAATTAATAGACATACTGGCATATTAATAAGCATCACTAATTTAATACCTTTCAGTATTATTTGATTTCAATTTTAACGCTTAATTGAAGTTATGATTAGTAATGCTTAGATTTATTATAAACAAATTACTCATTATTCCTAGGCTTATAGCATAGCCTACTTTAATTTACTTAATTAGAAAAGTCGACGCCCATAATATTGCGCCGCGTTGCTTATTCATTTTTATTTGCTAATGAATTATTTCAATAAAGAGATATTTCTTGTTTATTAATATCGTTATTTTTAATCTTTTGCTAATCAGCATTACGTTTTTACAATAGTTCTTTTTGTCTTGCGTTGTTGCGGGACAAGAATACTCTTCAATGTCAAAAATGAATGTTTAAAATATATTATGATAAAATAAAATGCGCAAAATTTAGATAAAATCATCGGCTAATATTTGATGAAAACAGGAAATATTGTTGTTGTTTTTGGGCTAAAATTAGGCGTATTTCACAAACAACTAAAACATTATTCGTGGGTCCTAATTCGCATTGTAATTCTTATTGATCTGTTGTAAACAATCATTTGTTACTATGTAACGGCCTATTGGGGAGAGGTTATTACTTGTTACACGGACGTAATTATTACTTCTGTAGCTTACATTCTGTTACATAATAAACGCATAGTGGTCACAAACACATTAGGAAACGAGCCCTGCTTAATTAGCTGTAAGTCATTATTAAGTGTTTTCATTGAGATTAGAATTTTCCTGAAATAAGCCGTTTGCGAATAATATACAATATGTTATATAAGC
>JAQIXG010006443.1:0-10309 GCA_034700105.1 Oconnorella tubifera
CGATGATATATGCATTTTTTTCTTCAAAAGTGTTTAGACTTAAAAATTTGATATTTACAATGTAAGTGACCACTTCTGAAATCAATGGACTTGACGGGTGTTGGAAACGATAACGAGAAAAATCGAATCAACATTAATTTTCTATTTTCGTCGTCAGTGCAGATATGACGAGCGATGAATGCTGGATTACTTCTACGATCTCAATCATAATGTTAAACATTTTAGAAAATGTGACAAGTAGCTAATGTAAAGTTTTGTGAATCAGAATCAAGAGAAATCGAAATTTTGGTACGTGAGATTTAAATATGAAGAAGGTGTCATTAAACATAGAGGTTAACACGCATTATGTGGACGATGATAATAACATCTATAGTATAATTATTAGGTCTACATCATTATTAACAATTAAACACGAATTAATTATGTAATTTTTTTATATATGCCAGCAAAGTTTCATATTGTTGCAAACTGAAGAAAATACAAAGTGAATGCTTGCTATGAATAAAGCGAATATCGTGATAAGGAGAATAAAAAAACAACTGAAAAGTTAGAAAATCTTGCAGTAAATAACAGAGACTTACACTAGAGACTGGTTCCATCATGATGTCCAATATTATTGCTGAACATCTCAAGACTTCCCATGATTGATTGCTCATTGGATACTCAGGATTTTTGTGTACTTGATGTATGATAAAAATATTCTTATCCTTGTCATAAAGTTTAAAAGTTGAAGATTATTGCCCTATTGTAATCAAACGATATTTCAAGAACACATTTTATTTTGCAGCTGTCAATGCTTAAATCACGTAAATTAATTAATTAATAAATTTTTACATATTTAAATTGCGCACGTTCAAAATGTTTACAACTTGTAAACTAGCGAACTGACGCCTCGTGATATTTTTAAAATTGCCAATTAAACGTGTAGTCAAATAAGAAAGCTTTTCCCGCTGATACCGTGTGAAAGGAAAACCCAAGAGTATTGTATTGTATCGTTGACTTGACAAATTGTAAAACTGCGAATAAAACATGTTCGTTTTTAGGACTGATTAATGAAAGTTCTCGCCGTGATCTATTTATAATATTAACAATAGTTCGAGAATAGCAATGCATTTATCAAATATTTGCGTTTAATGACATCACAATAAAGTGGAAAAGCAGAGGTATTAAAGATTATCATGGTTGATTGTGTAGTTTTAATTAATAATGCCACGTATTTTTGTTATTGCGATGATAAAATGAATTTGACTTCAAACTATTGTGCATTCAAAAGATCTATTGTGCTTCTATAATAGTGAATTTGTATAATACTTATGGCTTTATTTATAACGATAATAAATTGAACTATCCAGTTTGATCATTATTCAAATTATCTTCTAATGATTATACTCCTGTGATGATGATATATTCTCTCATTCTTGGTTTCAATTGAGAGAGATTGATGAGAGCTGGAAACATCTCGATGTCTCAAAGTTGCCCAATCAATTTTCTCAAACACATTCTTCTTGCACAAGCCCAATTAGGCAATCATGCAGTCTACGCGTGGGGGCCTAGTGATCAGCTGATTGAAGTCACGTGTTAGGTCCAAGAGGTAGCTGAGCTTGATGGATTGTCTTAGCTTACTGCATAATTTGTCGCCACTTCGTTTACTTTGAATGATATCATCGTTAAAGTTAAGAAATAAACTTGTGCTAACATTTCAAACAATTAATTATTTAATTACAACTTGACAGCAGAATTATAACAGTTTTAATCTCGACTTGAGCAAAAATGTTAGTCTCTTTGTATTCCGCTTATACTTTTTCATCTAAATAAGTTTTATAAATATTTCATTTTTAAATGATGTTGAAAACAATCAATGAAATATTTATAGAAAAGACAATCAAACTGATGGATTTCATTTTTTATATTATCGCATGATTTGATAAATTTGAGCGTGTATATTGATATTTCTATAAGCCTACTATATAAATCTGTTAACCGAATTTCAAATAGTTGATTAATTATTTTATAAATAAATCGCAACATTGTTTTTATAAATTTAAGTGTGTATTTGATTATGTACATAAAGTTATTTTGATATTAACGTTTATATCGTTCAGATACACTATAATTACAGAATTTCATATAATTAGTAAAGAAACGTTATATAACTAATCTCTAAAATAAGATATTTAGATAAAAATTATTCTCATCCAGTTCTGTCTCTCTGTTTTCCTGAACTGCAGATACCAACTCGCATCCTTGTCTGTAATGGAGCTTATGATTACTAAACTCTGACGTCACATCTTTTGCTGTTCTAAAATTATTTCTTTTACTGATAGAAAAGCTTTGGTTTCGGAACGAAATCTCTGCTCGCGAGCTTAGTGTCAATACAGCGAGATCGATATTGACCGTGTTTTGCGAGCACATCGAAGCAGGGATCAATGTACACAGCACTTTCTGAATGTAATTGAAAAATCGCAGGCAGTTTTTTGGACCTGGTTCAAAAATTGTAGCAATGAAAAATTGCTACAATTCATACAATTTTGTATGCTTTTTGTTGTGAATTTGTAACAATTTACTTGATAACATATGCATTAGTGTCTTAGGTCCTTACTATATTTTTGCAATGTCCTTTATTGCAGTTTCATGCAAATGAAGTTTCTTTAAACTGATTTTTTTAAATTTAATATCAACTCTAGGCCAGGTACAGCTTATGAATATAAGCTAGTTGAATTGCATTGATGATTTTATTAACGTATTGCATTAATGATAAAATATTTCATTACTGTACATTAAAAATAACCGTTTGAAAATATAAATAATTATGGCGCTGTAGACAGGTTAAATATATTTCTTGTCTATTAAAAATTTCTATACTATTTATCTAGATAACAAAATGTGGGGCAATGATTGCCAGCATTTATGATAGGCACATTTATATGCATTAGCTAATCCATAACTGACAATGATTATTAATAAATTATATTTCTTTTTGATTAAATGATAATCGCAATGACTTGCATTATTTGTTTAACTGTGAATCTACTGAAATAGAATTGACGATGTCGACACTGAACAAATGAGATGAAATCATACCATGCACTGTAGATCAATCTTACTTTTCTCATAGATCCCCGCTGAGCAATAACCTGTTGCAGTTCTTCAACATTTCTAATCAAACCACTCGATAGACCACGACATGTAACTGATTGACTTCTCGGTTTCCTTTCATCGCAAAACAAATAATATTTGATCGTTCAGTTAGGGCTGCACTATAGTGCACGCTTATATTGTGTTGTAGACTAAATATTTATCTCGTAAAATAAATGTTATTTGTTATGAGTTAGTTCGTTTAATAAGTTCGATATTGCATGCCGATGCAGCATTTTTACAAAAAACAACTTAATATAAATCATTTTTACTATATTTTTGGTTCTATCTTTCTCTATTTTTGTCGCTGATTCTATGTACTGTATTATAAAAAATATATAGTTAAACTTTAATGCGCTACATGAACTTTATCTCTTTGTTCAGCGTGTCCACGTTTAGCTATTTAAATATTTCATTCAGTATTCGAATATCTAGCTATTTCATTTCACGTCATAGAAACGACACAAGTAACTAAATATTAATTAAAGAGGCAATACGAACTATAAAAATAGCTGAACTGCTGGCTGCTGTTACTACTCTATCTGCTGTCTTCCAGCTGTCTCAGCTGCTAGATCCTGTGGTCCGTCCAATTCGACAGTTAAGCCGGTCGACGAAAGCAATATTAAGCTGACCGACACAGCGACACGGCATAATGCCTGCTCGGTATACATATCAGAAGTCTCGACTGATCCATATGAAGCAATGAAACTTAAATTATCACCCAGAGAGCGCTTCGGTTGGGCCGAGCGTCGAAGCCTGGCTAGGAGCTGCATCGTTTGTGTAGCCGAGCCACGCCTGGCGATTCAACAAATATCATAATATATCTTAATCTTGATTAAGCGTCTATAGATAGAAAGCGAACGAATGAAAAGAAACTCTTTAATTTGAAATAGATGAGATTCTGGATGTAGATTTCGTTTCATATTTGATTGATTTCGATGCTCGATGACGTAGCTGAATCTGGCGTGTTGTTGACAAACTATTTTGCTAGTTGAAAAGAAATAACAAAAATCCTTGCTCAACATTTTTTTAATATTTCGCAATGGTTGTATTGTGAAAATAACAATAAAATAATAAAAATATTATCATAAACTATTGGAGGCTTAGAAAAAGAAACTTGTGTTACATGAAAACGATGGGTAACTATTCGATATTGCCTTGAGCATATGCAAAAATATTCGGTATGAGCCCAAACACTATAATAAATCTGTGTGATTTAAATGATTAATTAAAACAGTAAACATATAAGTAAGCTTATACATATTCTATATGAATTGTAGTTCAATCAATGTATTTTATGCATTTACTTCATGCACATTTTGTATATCGTTTTAATAATACACTTCTAGCATCCGTCTATTTATGTCTATACTGTAATCAAGTTATCGCTTTTCATTATTTATCGTGTTTTCATTTTTTCACGATCGCTCTAATATTTCTATCAATGAAATTCATTCGAAATATTGTATTTCGTTACGAGTCAAGTGAATTGCGTCTTTTCTATGATACGTCACAAATTGAATCGTGCATCAAGCAAAGGACGCGTCTCTGTCGATACGTTAAAGGCATTATGCTGTAAACGCGGCCGGTGGCGTTGAAATCACGATCCTGCCTCGAATTATTCTCCCATTTTTATTGCTATCGTTATTTTTAGCGTCGCCGTCGTCTCCGCTTTAATGCATATCGAAGAGAGGCGGTGTAGCGTTCAGAGGCGAGAATAGGATTTTGAAAGGAAGATAAAGACATTTTTTCCAAAAAAGACTGGTTATTAGTTTAATAGTTATTATTTAATGCTTTATTTTAATGCCAATGGTTCCATTGCAAAATTTATTTTATTCCTGAAATTTTCTTCGTATCAATTCTTTCAGAAGACAAATGAACTGAATTCTAAAAAACAAATGACCAAAAGTAATATTTAGAAATAAACATCAGATTTGGCTTAGTTCTTGAATTTTAGGTTAAGTATATCGTCGTTTTGCTTAAAATCTGATGTTGATCTCTAAAAATTACTATTTGTCACTTGTTTTTTGGGATTCATTTGTCTTCTTGAAAGATCTGATTCAGAGAGAATTTTTAGGTATAAAATAAATTTTGCAAAGAAAGCCTTGGCATTAAAATGAAAAATTGACTAATAACCATTAAATTGATTAATAACTAATAAGTAACTATAGTCTATTAGCCAATAACTATAAAACTATTAAGTAACTATTAACTAATAACTACTTAACTTAGTATTTTTTAATGTCAATTACTCCGTAACATAAAATTGTATTTCTAAACTTTCTGGGGTATTGCCCTCTCAGGCTTCACTTGGCTCTTCAGTAGCGGGGAGGCTTTGCTCACGTCACGTGGTCACGCCCATCTTTTCGCCAATATCGTGCTGCTGTTGATGATTTGGGATTTTATTGCGGGAAGAATTTTCATGTATTTCTCAGTTATTTCGCTTTTTATAGTTATCATCAGACTTATTGCTCGCAGTTATTTCTCATGTATTTTATAATTGCTCTGTGGCGTTAAATTATTTGCAAGGGTAGGCAAATAATTTTATATCAAAATCTGCGTATGGTCCAATTAAACAAAATCTTACAAGAATCTGTACTTTATAGTCAAGAAGAAATACTAAGTCTTAGGAAAAGAAATAGTTGAGATTTTTTACCTTAAATTTTTACTGTCGTATTTCATTATCTTCTATGATCTATTTTGTCAGGATCTGAGCTTGATTCTCCAATTATCATTCCAGTGTACGAAGAATATTGCAATCATTTAATAATCATTTTTAACAAGTCATTTAATATCCGATTAATCAATAAAATCTGTTTTCTAATATAAACATACATTTAGTTTGTAACAATATCGTCCAGAATCTTATCCACTTTGTTTTGCCTACCGAGTAAAATCCATCAACACTAATCCCCGTTGTTTGCCTTGCGCTGTAAAAAGCCCCTCTATTCGTTCGGCGAGAGACCGATGCGATCTGGCCGCTACGGGGCCTCGAGCGCTCGAGCGTAATGTCCTAATTCCTTCGGACGAGATTTGAAAGCCCGTCAAACGCTCGATTGTAATCTCGAAGCATCGAACCGAGGCGTTCGATGTCAAACGAAAATTGTCAGAGACGGCGACAGCTAGCTGCGGATGGGTCGCGTGTGACCAGGGAAGCGTGTTGTCACAATCGAACGGGAGAAGCGTCTCGGACTCCGGTCAAACGATGTTTACGTGAGGAAGATATTGTTGAGAATTTTCAATCCCTAGTTGATCGCGATGTATTATGAGAATTAATTAACATCGAAGAAATTGATTTGTATTTAAAGATATTTAAAATTTATTTTAACTTGTTTCTATTTATTGTAAAAGGTAC
Organism: Oconnorella tubifera; assembly: GCA_034700105.1. Lineage (NCBI taxonomy): Eukaryota > Metazoa > Annelida > Clitellata > Enchytraeida > Enchytraeidae > Oconnorella > Oconnorella tubifera. The sequence continues at coordinate 6,491 of JAQIXG010006443.1, forward strand.
CTTGAGTAATTTATACTTGTCACTAATCGATAATTATAACTTACTATTATTATACCGATTAGAAAATAGCGTGCTTGTGCTCTAACATGAGAAGTAGAATGTTTTTTTCAATCATATTTTTGCTCGATTTCGCCGTCATTACTACGATTTCTCTCACGAACGAAGACAAACACTCTTGGAGCAATCACTCTATGCAAAAATTGTCAGCACTTTGGTGTCACTTTACATCTATTTCTCATAGGACCATGATAGCTTAGGCGCGAATATTTTCTCTCTCAACAATATAATATTATGACACCAGTGAAATCGGGTTGAAAAAAAATATATATTTATTTAAAAATGATTGTATATTTATATATATATAAACTATCATTTAATATTTTGTTTTTTTGCCAAATACATAACTCGTGCTTCAACTAATTATATATATGACAGTTGATGCAATGCTGAATTGCTGATTACGTGATTTTACTCTTGACTATGATGTTTGACTTTGCATCTTTTAATCAAAAGTGCTTTTTTGTATAATGTTTTATATTAATGAATGGCGAGAATGGAAAGTTTCATTCACATTATTTTATTGCTAATGTGCTAATCTTTTCAGCAAAATATAGGCTTAATTGTTTAGTATAAAAAATGTCGACAATAGGGCTTAACTGCTGCGTGATGTTTCACACAGACATACAACTTTACCCTAACCCTCTCCTCCCATAAATGTCGTATATAGTACCCACATCCCACACCCTCTCCCCTATATTAATCTAATTGCATAATGTCGCTTATGCGTTACCGTTTTTTTTATATTTATATTTTTATTTTCCTTTTCCAAGAGCTTCCTTAAAATGATTTTATATATTTCATCGACTCGCGCGATAATGCCTCAAATTGTCAAAAATGGAGTCGTACGATACATCATACTTACTTATGCATCGTTTTTCAAATTGCAACTTACATTGATTCTATAACGCAGAATCTACTAAAACTGACAAATGTTAAAATCTGTGTAGTAATGTTGACAGAAGACTGTTAACAATGTAGCTTTTGAGAGCAATTTAAGCCAAGCAACAAACGCGCTCTGTTTATATTTGATGTCCGAGTGTTTGACGAAGGCTTTTTTTCTAGAACGACTCGACTTGTTTTGTTTACATGCAGCAAACACGAAGGATTTCGTTTAGATTCCGTTTAGCAAACTTTCAGAATTCCGTTAGCGGAACACAGCAGATACTTTTCAATTATGTTATATTTCAGTGTTAAACATCAATTGAATATTAAGAGAAGCTTAAAATTAATTGTTATTGTTTTGTTGCCGATTGCTAAACTATTTAAGTAGTTTTGCAGTTTTAACGGCAATAATAGTATTTTATAATTCATGTTTCAAAATATTTTTCAATTAACTTTTCAACATTTTTTAACATTTTTCGGATTAAAGTAATCTATTCCTTCAATTTAATTATATTATTAAAAAGTCGTACAGTGATAAAATTAGTTTCGAATGCGCTGCGAAGATAACTGTCGTTGAAATTTATGTGATAAATTAAAGTTTAAACAAAATGTGTACATTAAAAGCTATAAAATACATTTTAATTGTTGTGGATACCTTATCACCCAATATTTAGTATGTGTACATTTTCATTTTAGCAAAATAAATTCTAATTTTGACTTAGTTAAAACAATGTTCAAACTTGAAAAAGAGCAGAGGTCTAGTTTCTAAAGAAAAATAAATCTAAATTTCTTCTACCATGACTTACATTATCTTCCGATATAAATCTTATTTTTGGTTTCAGGGATTCTTCTTTTCTCGCGACTAAACCATCCGCACGTTTCTCGTCGCTGCGACGAAAGCGAAATCAGACGAGAAAAACTCGTCATCAAAAGTCGCTTGCGGATTTGCATGAATTATGCAAGGTTTATTAAGCTGGTCAATTTTTCGGAGTTCCTTCGTCTATTCGATGATAATTGCATTTGCATTGCTCGGTTCTTTCTCGCCAGCATCCGGGCTTCTCTCCTCCCGTCCTGTCCTCTTTTCTCGGAGTCCGAGGGACTATTCTTGGCTCGTGGAGCTCCAGTCGTATTGTCGGTCAATGAAAGCCGATAATGATGTTATTGACTTTGCTTTCTACTATTTACAAAAAGCTGGTTGCAGGGAGACGGAAATTGATGCAAATTCTGATGAGATTTATTGCTGTTCAATATTTCTGGAAAATGATCTTTGCTTTAGATGTATACGAACGACCAGGCGTGATGATAATAAATAATAAAATTGCGGGTTTTTTGTGTAAAAGTGTTTATTTCAGATATGATGGATTAATCACTAATAATTAATCAGTGAAGAGTTTGAATGTTGAAGCAGTCGAAGAAGCCTCAAAATTGACCCCTACTATACATTCGTAAATTTAGTGTAAGGATAAGGGTTAGGGTTTTAATTTGTATTGAAATTAGGGTTACGGTTATGTTTGTTTAATGTTAATTAAGGTAATGTACTTCAAGTCATTTCATCAAGCGTATTCGAATATTACAATAGTTACTAGGCATTTTTTCTCTCATAGTCTGATAAGTCTCTCAGTTGAGTTAATCGCATTAATTTAACTTAAAATTTAATAATGACCATGTGCAAATATTTGACTAAAAATTATGTTTTTATTTTTCGCAGATCCTCCCTCGTTTAGCCTTCGTCCATTTCCGGTCTATCAGCGCCTTGTTGGGTCAACGGTCACATTGCCTTGTATGGCTGAGGACATGCCAAAACCTGTCGTGACGTGGAAAAAGGTTTCCGTTGTTCTCTTTATTCTTTCCTACTGCATATGTTGCATATTCTGTGCGAATATGCATAAAAGCTTAAATTTATATTTGTGGCTTTAACTTGAATAAATGTTGACAAGTTTAATATTGGCGGAATGTGACTTTATTTGCATATGATATCCACTGGTATTATTACACGGGATAAAGGTTAATCTCTGATCTTATGACGAATTGAACTATTGTATGGTTAGCAATTTAAAGCATACATTTTTCAAAAAGTTATATCTTATTCACAATTACTTGCTTTGTTAGTCTGTAATTAACTACTTTTAACTTTCTAAAACTGTATATTTTATGAATTACTACTTTAACAGCATCGACACTGCTACCAATTAAAACTATTTCTATTGAATAATTATACAAATTTAATTCAATTTCGATATTACATTATCCTTGCACTATAATGCCACATCATCCGCCCGGAAATGATATTGAATCCGAAAATCCTAATGATTTCAGTTACTGTTGCGACTCAGCGAGTTACTGGCTACTTAGAGTTAGCTAGTTGTCGTTTACTGCTTTGTATTAATGGTTTGTGTTGCTGAGTACAATGTTCTTATTAGCAGTATACCGTCCGTTTGTTATTAGTCTAATGTACCGACCCGACTTCCCAGACCTTCAGTTTACTGTCCATTAATATCAAAATGGACTTATAACATCTGCTTCGTCTGCTTCACTCTCTTCTAATTTATCTTGCCTTCTCATCTCGATAAATAATTAGATTCTGATTAAATAACAATCTCTACATTATGCCGTTTGAGTGCTTTAATGCATTTTTAACTATGCTTTTATTCAATAAGTTAATTAATTTCAAATATTGGTGAAAGATATTTCGTTCGCTTAGCTTTATGAATAAGTTTGTACAAATTTTGTTGGACTCGACAGAAATAGATCTACATCCGCTCATTGTGAATACTAAACGAAATATATTTATATTTAACCGAAATGTTCAGAGGGGAGATATTTCATTAATTTTAGCTTACTTTTATTGTCCTTGTATTATTTTATTTTTTCTTTTGC
>JAQIXG010006444.1:0-10308 GCA_034700105.1 Oconnorella tubifera
GTTTCCATGGTGGCGCCGCGTCTGTCCCCCCTCCCTCCTTTATTTTCTTTCTTTCATAAATTAAATATCCATTAGAACATCATGATAAAGTGTAACACCAGTCGTAACAGTTAGGAATAATTATACAATTTTGTTACACTTTTTTATCAACCATAATTCTATGCAAATTTGCAGCAGTAGGCCTACTGATACAGTTCTCCATATGTATGGAGAAATGTCATCCGCCCCAACCCCCTCCACCATTAAAAAAATTCGAATGGGTTTCCACTTTGAGAATATGTATCTAGCATTGAGATCATATTTACAAATATAAGTAAATTTCATAAGCAAAATTAGTAACAAATTTAATTCTTTTTCTTTTTCCTTGATCCTTGATCTTTTTTCTTGTTCTTCTTTTTCTTTCGATAATCGGGTTTTCCCTCATTCGCGTTTCTCATTAAACTGCGCCATCTGTCGACAAGATTCCGTAATTGTATTTTTTCTTGAGTTGATCAGACGCACTAGTCATATCAGTGATACAATACAATGTGTTTGTTTCATATAGACCTTCGTGTACTTTATACAAACATACTGTATTGATCACACGCACTTGTAGTTTGAGTGAGACAGTACAATGCGTTTGTTTCATATAGACCTTCGTGTACTTTATATAAACATATAGTGTTGATCAGATACACTAATTAATTCAGTGATACTTAGTCGTTATTTAATTTCATATAGACCTTCGTGTAACTATACTTTATATAAACATTATTCATTTTGTTATAATTTATATTAAATTAAACTGTCAATGAAACGACAATATTTAAATTGCTCTTATCATTACTATAAATATAATATTTTTGTGGGAACCTGGGGTTGTTATTGTTTCTCCAACAAAAAGTTTGAGCACTTACAACATTACTCCGTACTGTACTCTTCGTCGAACGGAATGTTTGTGGAATCCTTCTTGTTAAAATTAAATTTGTGTCAAATTTTCCACTAATTCTTTCATTTTACTCATCTTTGAATGTATATTTTGCTCCCTGGCGAATAAAATTTTAAAAAGCGATAAATTTATCATTATCATTATTATTTTTAAAATGTATACTTCAGGATTGATCAAATTTATATATCAAGGTCATTTAACATCAAGGTCTTCATGTATAAAATGAAAGTACATAAATGAAAATGTGTGATATAAACATTTAAGCATATATAATATATACTATATAGGCTTACTAATGATCTTAGGACTTGCTATATATATATTATACACGGTCGTCATTTGAACTTTTTCAGTTGGGGGAGGGGGGGAGATAAAACAATCTATACGAAACAGGTGATGGTTTCATTTTATGGCTTTCACACTTTTCTCCTGCAATTGTACCTTAATTTTAACTTTTTTTGGGGGAGGAGGAGCAGAAAGCTTAAAATTTACTCTAATATATTTAGGCCTAACAAAAAATACTTTTACAAATCATTGGGGGAGTACGTGTTCCTTTGCCTCCACCACTAAATGACGCCCCGGATGATATATGTCAAATATGTGGGCTTATCCACTATAATATGTAGGCCTATACACGTGGGCAATACCGTGTGTTATGCGGAACACTTAAGAATTATGATTACATCATAGTTTTCAGAAACTATCAAAACTGAATAATTAACCAGCCAAATATCACGACCAAACGGGCCCGAATACACTAACCCGACAAAACGGCTCCGTCGTGTCATTTAATAACCCTAACTTAACTAATCATAAACTTACCCTAATCCTAGTACTATAAACCTAACTCAAACCCTGACCCTAACAGTCGGGGCCGTTTCGACACGCCACGTTGAATATCATTTGCTAGGTTACTAAATAATTTTAATAATGAAACAATGGGACTATTGCAAATGTACACATGTATACAAAGTATTACACTGGTACTTGGTACTATATACTAATAAATATAACATCTATAGGAAAATCTCGATTTCGCGTTAATTTGTCTGCAGGCTTTTGATCTACTACTTTACGTCACCGACATTTGGTCTACTGACATTTGGCCTACCCTAAGTGTAACTCTTAAAATAATCCTAATCCTATAGCCATAACAGTGGCCAATAGCTTTAACATAGCTGAACCCTAACTCAAAACCTAACGTTAAGCTTAAGCCTAACCCTAATTTCGCAGTAGACCAAAAGTCTGTAGACGAGTTGTCGTGATACCGAAAATTTCATGTGTAGACAATAATTGAAATCCGAAAACTGAAATATCTTTTAATTCAATCCAAAAATAACCCTAATTGGACCCTAATTTTCGAACCCTAAGTAAATTTTCAAATTTTTCAAATCCTCTAATCCTAATAAATAATCCACCATTCTATTTTACTGCAGTGTATACAATAAACAATTGTGTCAAGATATTTTTGTTAACCGTAATTTTTAACTCTAACTCCTGACAAACAGTCAGTTCCTAGCGCAGTTCAAGTCAATTCCTGGCGTAGCCAGGAATCAATTCAGGAATCAATTCCTGGCGTAGCCAGGAATTGAGGTATGAATTTAGCGGTACTCCCCACCCCCCTTAATCCCTTGTGACTATTTAGTGAAAAATTTAGCGTTAAAATGAAATGATTTTAATGAGATTTTAAAAAGATTAGAGATGAATTGGTGTAATTGGAGATCAAAATGTGTGTGATAAAGACACCTTAAAAAGTCTACATTTTTGTGAGATTTTTTAAAACTTAGTCAATTCTTGCCCCCCCCCCGCCCCCACCCCTCCTTAGTAAATTCCTGTCAATGTTTTATTTCGACTTTTCACCATTCAATCGCAAGGAATAAAATTACCAATTTTACTAAAAATAGATTTTGAGAAAATTCATACAATGTAACTTTATGAGTTTTCTGGCTTTATAGTAAGCCTAAATTATAAAATCATACTTTAAAAAAGTTACACTTTATGAGTTTTCTCAAAATCTACTTGTTAAAATTGGTAACTAAAACAGTATCAGCTAGTGAGCGTATATTTGTTGCTACTGTAGCCTATTAGTACGACTAATTGACTGAGTCACGAGTTATAAAAGTCCTCTGTTGACTAATCTTAAATTAACAGTAGCTAGAAACGCTAGAAAATGTTTAGAAATCTATTAATAGATGGTTTTTTAAGTATTAACTTTTATAACTTAAAAAATTCGTAAAATTAAGATAAATTGCATCTAAGCTTGGTTAAACTTAAGTGATTTACGAGGGTATATTTTAGGAAATAGTATTTAGTAAATAAAAAGATATTAAGAATCTAAAATATTAGATATATTAGAATCTAATTAGGTACTTTTATTTGGCAGTTGGTGGGAGAAATGGAAAATTTAAAATTACAGACATAAAATGGGAGATTTGAAGTTAAAATTGCTTTGCTTGATAATAAATATACTTTAACTTCATTGTTTTCATAAAGTAAGGTATCTGAAGTGAATATTTTTTAATGATGAGTTAATGATAAATGATAAATTTTAATTTAATGATAAATGATAAAATTTAAGAGTTATTGAATATTAAAGAAGTTAGTTTTATTTTTGGGTGCTAGGTGGTAAAAGCTGATATAATCTCAATTTTTAATTGCTGTGAGGGATATTTTAGAAGGAGGGAAAGAGGGCAGTTTGTAGGCGGGGTCAGCTGCTAGTGGGCTATGATACATAAATGTCCGCAAACTGTTTTATAGGCTTTTTGTCATAAGTTGGAGTTAGCGAAAGCGAAAGCCAGGCGAGGAGAAGAAGGCAGAAGAAATTGAGAATTTGAGTCGAAAAGAATTGGAAGTCTTATATTAAGCGAGTTTTTAGGGAATTTGAATATCTTTGTTCGTACGATTAAAGCTAGAGATAGTTAGAGGGGCGAGGAGAGAGGCATCACGTCGGGCCTGGTGAACAACGACGTCCAGACCCGCGTAGACTTATCTCAGCCACATCTGACGGACGATCGGACGGGCGGGCGAAACGTTACAATATTATGTAGTTAAGCTTATAGTTAAGTCAACCGAATTAGTCAAGCTTATAGTTAATTGTATATAACCTGCATAACTAGATCTATTATAGTTATAACCGTACAGTAATTCATAACCGTATATCCGTATTAGTTCAGCCTAGTCTTCAAAACTAGCTAAGCCTACAATAGTTAAACAAAAATAGTTAAGCTTTACAGTAATATTTAGTAATTAAACACTACAGTACCAGTTAAACTAAACTAAAACAGACGAAATGATAATATCATAAATTTGTACAATAAGATTAAATAACAGTATCGAAAGACTGCAATAAAAAATCGTGATGGAGAACGCTCAGCAAGCAGTGGCAAGAGAAGACGATGAAGCGAGACTAAATGAAAACATCGAAATCATCAAAAATATGGCTTTGGCAATGCAGTCGATGGCAGCGAGTCTAACCAACGAATTCAAACACAATAGGTTTGAGTCAAAATAAATGTAATATTTGTTTCTTTTGTTTGTGAGGTAGGGCTATATGAACTGTGTCTATAAGATGTCTAAGTTAATCGTCCTAATAAGTGCTGCGAATTAAGTAATCCAGACGTTAATTAATTAATTAACGTTAAATTAATTAATTAACGTCTGGATTACGAATAATGTCTCGAACGTAGCTGTCAGTTGAAATCAGGCGCGGCGCCACGAATTTAAAACGGGGGGGGTCAAAAATCAGTTTGACCCCCCCACTAGGGGGGTCAAACGCAATATGGAACACTGACTAATTTTGAAAGTGATGACTTTTTTGGATTTAATTTCTTTTTAATACAAAATTTATTATCTCACACGTGTTAATTTCAAATATTTAAAATGTTGAAAGTCAGTAAAAACGTAGTAATAATCAAAAAAAAAATCGGCACTTTTTTTGCTCATTGCTACTTTTTTAACTGACTTTCAACAGAAAATTTTATTCAATTCAACCGTACAGACATTATACGTCCCTCCGCTTATCGGTCCGTGTCCCCCCAGTGGGGGGATATAACAAAAACTGGGGGGAATATGTCCCTCCTAGCTCCCATGGTAGCTCCGCGCTTGGTTGAAATACAAGCAACTAAAAGGTACAACTAGTTAAGTTTAATGTCTGGTTTACTGTATTGTATGAACGATGTTTCAAATGTAGATGCCAATTTAAGTACCATATGAAAGTACGTCACATTTTCGAACTAAAAAATTACCATTGAAGAAGTAAATATTGTAAAAACTGCTTTTTAAACAAACTTCAATTAAGATCTATCACAAATCACTTAATTGTGGCAGGCTAAAAATCTGTAACACTGAGAATGAAACAAATTGTCACAATTATTCAAGCAGTAACTCAATCTGCAATAGATTGAATTTGAAAACTTGAAGTACTTGAAATTTAAAATCCATGTAGCATTATGCACAGAAGTGACATTACTGTCAGATTGCATGCATCACAACAGAAAGTTAAACATCACAACAGAATTTCAGGTTTTTTATGTATGCTAAAAAATAAGAAATGTGTGACGTCACACATGTTTTTACCCCCCCCCCCCTCCTCCCCCTGTCACAAACTCACACTTTCTTAGACCCCCCCCCCCCCTAGATCGTGACGTACTTTATGGACGATCCCTTAGATTATCCCTCCGTGCGTAGATTACCGAATCTGTTTTTTTATCGAATCCGGCTCAGAATCAAGTCTCCGAGTGAGTCCCAGACCGAGTTCCAGACCGAGTGGATAGTCTAAAACATCAGCTCTTGCGGCCGACCGATCCAGGCGATTATGCCCTATAACGCTTATCACGCGTAACTCCAGAGATGTCCTGTGAGAGTGGAGAAAGAAATGGGTGTGAAATTGCTTTATCTGATTTGATTGAAACTATAGGCCTAATCGTTTAACATTTATTCCATATTATAGGCCATATGAGTAAATTTAAAGCATGCATGCAGTGGATTGTAGCCTATAGTAAAAAATACATAAACAGGAATCAGTTTTGTTATTTTTTCAAAGTTTTAACCATTCAGTTTTAGTGTCGACCGGTGTAACATTGGATGTAAAATTAATTGCTATCTGTTGGATTGGTAGAAGCAGATGTTTGATCTTGATTATGTTAATTTCTCGTCTGTGTTCTTGAATAAATTCAAGCCAGGGGAATTCATCGTAGTCGATTTTATTACTCGGTCGCTTCTGTAAAAGTATAAAAAATTGGAATCCTTTTCTAATGCTAATGAGGTAGCTTATTTACATTTTTCGTGAACGCGAGGTGAAGTTATAATGCGAAAGAAAATCATTTATACTGATTACTTACGTGAAATAAATATAAAAATAATTATTATTTCATTTTTTGGTTGATATCGTTGTTGAGGGCTGTTTTTTTAATTGTTCCTTAAAGATGAATTAAAATTAATGAGGTTAATGACTAAATTAATTTTATACGATAGTGTTCAATTAATTCAGTCATTAGCCTCGTCTCCAATTTACAAACGCGTATCAAGCCTCACTCTCTCCCTTTGCAACGCTGCTCTATTATTGAATAAAATTTCTTGATCATTTTATAGCAAATTTGAGCACACGTCGTAATCTTACTGCATTCATAAACTTTTAAAATTACTAATTCAGTTTTTTCAAGGTCTAGCAATAATATTGCATAGCGCAGTTATTGTAGCTTATAATGATTGAACGCGATGTACATTTCGTGCAGTTCATAGAAGTAAGTATAAATATCGCTGTTAATTTGTACCATCTGTATGATACATTGAAGCAGCAACAAATATCGAGACTGCAATCTAGAGTCAGTATAACATCTGAGGCTTTTAACTAGCAACGCCTTTCAAATCTTTCGATGCTTTTTCTTGGATGTTTTTCGACTGTGTCTAGATTGAAATGTAAACATAAGTTACTCGTTAGTGATGATCGAGTTAAAACTTGTTTGCTTGTTAATTTAACCGAGCTGATATTTCATTTGAAGATAGAATAATTAAAATTAGTAAAGTAAATGCATACATGTTGAAGATTTTGAGTCAAAGTTTTTATACGACAGAAAACTTTTGTCGATTTCTAAAGGTTAATTTCGATTTCGAGTCAAGTTGAAGGTAAGATGATTAAACTTGAGATGATTAGGAATTTGTTTTACTTTACATCATTTTACTGTATAGTGTTATGTGAATTGTAAATTATTAATTGCATCCAGTAAATAAAAATCTAGCGTTATATTGCATCGCAAAAAGTCATCGTGATCGTTATCGTCGTGAATGTTTAAAGTTATAATGAATAGGCCTGTTCTGTCGTATTCAATGTATTTGGCCTACATTGAACCAACGCGAAGACGTAGGCTTATTCATGGATTACAGCTTTGTTTTAACAGTAACTTACACAATAATAGAATTTATAGATAGATTAACTATCATTTTGACCGCTATAAATATACACTGTATTTCTGCAGAAACACTTTACAGAATTATAAATAATCAAGGTTACCTATTCTTTTTCCTCTACAATGGTTGATTGGATTCAGATAGAAAAAGTCGTACCTAATGAATCGATACCTTTCGATGACTATCATCCGTCTAATGATTGTTCTCAACTGATGTCTGATGACGTCGATAAGAACACTCCGTCAACGTCCAACAACGGTCATCTTTCCTATGTAGACAATGACGACCTCTTGTTCGAAGCTCTAACAGCGGAAGTTGTAGACGCCTTAACTGAAGGACTAGACTTTGAAACAGATAATGATATATTTAAAAAAAACGCCAAACATCTAACAACCATCACAGAATTTGATAATAATAATTCTGACCATCTTCCAACCCGGTCGCGTTATGAAAAACATTTCGATGATGAAGACTATAGTTTACTCCCGCTGAAAAGATCAGTGGACAAGGAAAAAGCGTTACAATGGGCTAAAAGATTAGATAAGTTAATTTCTGAAGCGTCAAATATTTCGAAGGATTCAACTCTTGAAAGTTGTGTCAATGAGAATGCGGATGATTTTTTTGATAAAGATGATCTTTCTGATGCAACCGATACGGACAACTTGGAAGATCTAAGTTCTTCTATAGACTGTTCTATGGACAGCCAGGAATCGCTTTGTGATGATTCTGTACATCAAGAATCTGTGGCAACTCAGACTGACTTTCCAAGGGTTGAATTCAAAAGCGGTAACATCATCTACGATTTTCTAATACTACAGTTATTTAACCTTCATGCATTTTAAATACTTATGTATTATTTTTATGATTTCTTTTGTTGTTTATAACAAAAAATATGTAATATATTTTAATGTAAAAATATATGTAATTTTTTTAATAATTTTAAGCTGCAGAAACTCTATTGTAAATAATAAAGTGATTTAATGCAAGGTCTAGAAAATACAATGAGAAATATCTGGAAAATGAAATACTTCTTGCTTGTTAATACACTGCATTAAACATTATAGTCTGGCTGAACTCCAAATTTTCTTATAATTTTTGTAATTTCGCATTGAAACTAAATCATATTTTCAGAAAATAGACCTTTATCCAGATTATAAAATTACATACTTTTGAATCTTATTTTAAAAAACTATTCGCATGACCAGTATAAAAATTACATTTTCCACGGTTACATAAAACGTATACCTAGAAGCTTTTAGTTATAATATTTATTGCTATGTATATATTGCATAAAGTTATACATTTGTACGTATAGGCCTATGTATACAAATACTATTATTAAAACATAGAATTACTCTAGAAATGGTGCATTTTATTTACTCTAGGATTAGTGTGCACTAATGTTGAGACGGCGCAAGATGTGTTGAAGACGAGATACTCATTGCGTAAGAAAATATTGATTTAATAAACTAAACTTTTATTGCAAGTCATGAAATTTCGTTTATCCCGAGTTCAGATAGCCTGCGAGCTTGATAGTAATTTTCTACTTCTTTTAAAACTTAAACTCTTTAATAAAGAATGAAATAATTTAGATGTATAGTATTTTGACAATATAAATATAAAATATGCTCAACAGTTATAACAGTTACTGACAAGCATTATTTGATAGCGAATGCAATTCTTGGCACACATTGAATTACAGTGCGCAGCATGTCTTGATAGAAGCCTGTCTCAGGCTATCTGCTGTATTATGATTTGTTTCTACTCTCTATAATACAGCTACAGCTGTATAGTCTAAAACATTAACCTAAATTTAGGCTGAAGAAACAGATGGCTGAATATAAATTGTAAGAATAATGTGTAAGTTTCCTGTAAAAGAAACTACATTTTTGTACTTTATTCTTATATTCATCATATTTAAAAAGCATTATCTTTCATTAAACATAAACTTGGCAGCATTTTAATCGCTGCTGTGTTATCTAAGTCTAAATTTAAAAGCTTTTGAAGTGTATAAGCGCTTTAAATCATTCGCTGAATAATCATATACTTAGTTCTACTGTCTTAAGCTATTTATTTTTATGGAAGTTCATGTATTGTGATATCTTAAAGTCAATTCTCTCGTTATTGTTTATTTATTAATATTTAATTAGATTTTATAAAGAAATTAAATAAGTGAAAATTAAAACTCCATACATTAGATTTGTATATCTAATGTAGGTGTTTTAATTGTTGTTCTTAATTGATACGATTTTTATTAATGCTGTGCAATATTTTATTAATATTTGTAATAGATGAGGTATGTTATTCAAAATGTTATGAGATCATAAACTATAGATTGAAATTGGAATGAATTATATTGTGCTGTATGATGGAGCCCCTGAAAAATTAGCATAGGGCCACAAGCTATCTTAATCCATGAGCACTCCCTGGAACATTCAAAGTAGATTTTGGGTGAGATTACTTTAACTTAGAGGGAATATATTATTACAGATTTTTTCTTCTGGCATTATTTGTTGTTTTCATGTCTAGCATGAATCATTGCTGCATATGAAACTTTATGCTGCTTCATTCTCGTAGCAATAAACATAATTTATTCACAGAGAAAGAAATAAAATATAAGGCTTCTAGTATTTCTACAATTCAATATGATAATATGATACTATTGTTCTGTAAAATAGGATTAGTGTAATAATAATAGACCTTATCACAGCAATAATTCTTTAAAATATAATTTTAAAATATACCTTTGAGAATAATCTACGGTATAGGCAGATTGGAATTGACAAATTTGAAGTGGTCAAAAGTGGATATTTTTGGATACTCTCAACCCCCCACTCGTCTCTCAACCCCCCACCACTTTCTCCAAAAATGGATATTTTTGCCGAAGTGGGGGTTTGAGAGACAGAGGTGAGAGGGTTGAGATCAAAAAAGTGGGGGGAGGGGTGGTGGTTGGGGGGGGGCTACCAAAATATGAT
>JAQIXG010006445.1:0-10308 GCA_034700105.1 Oconnorella tubifera
TATATTGCATTGGTTGAATAATTCCTTGAGCTTCACAGTTATTGTATAAATCCTTTATTTCGCCCCGAAGGCAGCTGCAACATGTATATATGAAGAACAGTAAGAAAAGAAACATAATAAATCAACTATTATGTTCTCAACTGTGTATCATTGTCAATCAGTTACACAAACATAGTTTTATATGAAATGATGGTAGTTTATATATTCAGTACACTTTATATATTAAAATATTATTTTCTATCCTCGATATAATAACTGTTAAAGAATAACTTCTACTTTCAAGACTTGACTCGTAAATATCATTTTAATTATTTTTTTTTCGAAACCTTGTTTTCGGCGCCGAAACTGCAATTTTTTGTAAGTTTCGGTGCAGTTTCGTTTTCGGCCGAAACTGGTATTGGCTGTTTCTGGCTGTTTCGTTTCAATTTCGTTTTTCGGCCGAAAATAGGTTTCGTTTTCGGCATATTGCTAAACTGAAAAACTACAATTTATAATATATTAACTGCTATTGCGTACACATTATTATACTGCATAACTGTATGGTTGTGATAATTGCTGAGGCAACCTCAGAATGCGAGAATGCGCCTCGCCTGTAAATGCAACAGTGATACTTGGCAGACACCTTTACCCGTAAAAAGATGTTACGATAAATAACGTTCCAATTGCAAAAACACTGATTATTAAATATAATGTTAAATATATTAAATCGTGAAATTGACAAACTTTATGTCTAAAAATTTCTTACCTCCCACAATCATTTGTCTCTAAACTTCTGGTCGACGACGCTACGTCTTTTGACAATTGTTCTTTCGTCAGTTGGTCTACTAGGACATTTGGTTTAAGGTTTCTAGCTAGGATTATGACTGCGATTAGTATTACGGTTAGTGTAAACAAAAATGTGCTGAATCTGAAGCCTAATTCAGATATCATTCATGCGACTAGTTAATTATTAGCCTACTGAACATATAACTTATTAAATGTTATCAATCATTTTTAATTCAATGGACAAATGTCTAATTTTTCTTTCAACAGAATGTAATGCGTTCTTCTTCCACGGTTGGGCACAAAATTGCAAGAAAAACGATACAACATATTAACTATTGAACAGAAAGAAACTAACTTAAGGACCACCTCAATATGTCATTTCTAAACGGATCAGCCTTGAAATTTCTTTTCGTATTTCTCATCATTATCACTGCTTCATTCTACATCTTCCAAAAATATTACGTACCCCAATGTCCCCCCAGGGCCGTCCACATTTACGCAGGGAACCTTATCATGCCTCGCGTAGACAATATCCCGTCCCTACATCCCTCAGTTCATGTGATTGACATTGCGGCGAATTATATGAATGACAGAACGCTACCAATAAGTCCATGTGTTGCACTTAAACTTTCGAATTATACCATCTCATCATTATATGCGCCTACGAGCGTAAGGATGATGACGCTTCTAATAGATACCTCGGTGGGGATTATATTGACAGTCATTATATTCTTAATTTTCTATGACTTTTGAAAATGGAACCCAGGTAAAACTTAATAACTGTTCCTCTATTCAGTGTTTGAATACTGCATGTTTCTCTATTCACTGTTCCTCTATTCAGTGTTCCTTCCTCTATTCAAATGTTTCTCTTTATAATAAAAACTACTGACATTCTAATGATAACTAGTTGTGCCAAAGTAAAATGTTACAAATTATCATAGCTCTTCTTTTTAAAGCTAAAATGTCCATATCGTGTTACATATTAGCAATTTCGTGTCGTTTATTGTTAATTGACAAATTTTAATTTTTCTAGTCGAAAAATGATTTAAATCATAGTCATGTTTTTTTGTCTAACTTGAAACTTTGACCAATGGAAATAAAACACCGGTTCAAGCATCAAATATCCTTTTTTACTATTTATAAAGAAAAACTACTTTTATTAATCTCATTCAAATCTTGCACGCCAGAGTGTCATTTTTCTTTAGATTTCAGTTTATGGATCTTGGTTCAAATCTGGGCGGCTACACTCTAGCAGCCTCTCATATCGGTCGACAGGTTGTGTCCATTGAGCCGAACAAAGAGACTAATCGAAGATTATGCAAGTCTATATATTTAGGCGGAGATGAAAACAGAGTGAAACTATTGTTCAACGCAGCATCGGACACACACACAACACTTAGCATGGGCATGGCGCCTGGTAACAAGGGTAACGTTTATATGTTGGCTGGACGAAACTGTACAGAAGTAACTTTATTATGTTTGTAATAACTTATTTAAATGCTAAGGCCGGTTCACATTGGCCGACATTTTGCACAAGCTCCTCGTGAAATTTTCACGATTATGAAAACGACACTCCAAAGACAGGTCAACGACAGGTCAACGACATTTTTCACGCGTGCAAAAAATGTCGTTGACCTGTATTTGACCTGTGTTGACCTGTCTTTGGAGTGTCGTTTTCTTGCACGCGTGTGCTCACCTGAAAATTTCACGAGGAGCTCGTGCAAAATGTCGGCCAATGTGAACCTTTAGTAGAACCTTAAATGTGGCCTTTAGGTTGCATGCACCTTTACATATTTTAATGACTTGCCATGTATTTACGTAATTTGTGTATGCCATATATAAGTTGCCAATTTAAATGATAACTTGCTTATATTTTGGAAACTGGCCAATATCATAATAATTTGCCTATATTTTGGTAACTTTGCTTTATTTAGCTAATTGCCTATATTCTTGCGTATATTTGCGAATTTGTAACTCGCCAATGTTATAAGATCCTGCATACATATATCTACATTTTGTGATAATTAAAGGCGGCGAAAGGCCCCATTGAGAACAGCGTGTATCTACTTCTTTAATTTACTATCTATGTAAATTATTGACATATAACTTTTACGATTGTTGCAACTTGTTGTGACGGCGTAGATTAAATATTAAGTTAAACATGTTACAGTCACAAAAGAGCCAGTGCGTCCCAAATACAATCGACACCGTAACTCTCGACGACTTCCTCCCTCTCATGACCTCTGACCGAGCCATCATAAAGGTCGATATCCAAGCTCACGAGATCAGGGTCTTCAACGAAGTGGGAGCAGCACAGTTTTTTGACTGCATACAAGTTCCATATATTTTTCTCGAGTGGATTCTTTACGTGCAGGAGTTTTACCCAGTACCGGCTAAGAGAAAGATGGTGGACGACTGGCTGCCTTTTTCTATAGGAGGAACTACACGGTATCATCCTGACACAGGGAAACGACTAGGCCCTGAATGGCACAAGTGGCCGTACGATGTGATCTTTAAGAAACCATACGAATCTATGGGAATTCTTCAATAAATTGAATCTTTTTTGTGTCTCTAGAAGTAAGAATATGACGTAAGTTAGGATTACCGTATTGCGACGATTCCGTTATTTGTTATTTAGTGTATGATAGCTTTTTTAGGGTTTACGTTTTTTACAAGATTTTATAACATTGCACGATTTAGAATTATTCACTTTTAGTGCATTATTATACATTATATAAAGAGTTTTTACACTTGAATGTAGATTTGTTCATATTTTCAAAGACACGTTTGTTAAAAATCAAAAAAAATTGTTTACTGAGCCAAAAAATCGTTTAGGAACGATTTTTTTGCTCAGTAAACAATCACAATCTATATGAAGCGTGCAAGGTTTACATTAACATGTAAAGAACTATAGCGACTATGTCGGAGGTAGGCGATCTCTCCATCAAGCTTTAAATTAGCATAGAAAAATATCATCTATGTAGGGGTGAGGGGGCAATCACCCCCATCGCCCCTCCTACGCATTCGGCACTGATAATGAGTGATAATAGAGGACACACACGGTCAATACCTTAGGGTTATCCCCAGGTGAATAGTATCACAGTGTATCGTTGACGATTGGCCAGATATATAAATATATTACGCGTAATAAATAATAAAGCTATAATTACGGAAAAATATTAAAGTGATTGAGTTTATAAATAAATATAAATCAATCTCGCTGCCGCTGCTTAAAATTAACTGGATTGAACATTTTAGTTTATAATCATCTTTATATCACTGTAATTAATAAAATCTGTATATTATATTGCAGGCAGCTGTGATACAGTATTTATTTTACCGTGTTTAGCTGATATTTAATTGACTGGGTTTCGAACATAATATCGTCGTATAATCTTTAATGAATATTAACGATAGCAATCTTTAATGAATATTAAAGATTGCTATATAATAACAATATAATAACAACCATTGATTTATAATAAAACTGGAAGCAAAATTACTTACGTAAGAATTACATATAAATCAGTCTGCATCATTTAGCTGCAGTCTTGCAACTTTTGCGTCGCCTTCTGTGGCCACGAAGTATAAGGCAGCTATATGAGTAAGGGTGCTGGAATAAGTAAGGGTGCGCTCCAGCAATGAAAAGCGACTAGGTAAGGGTGCGTTATCAAAAGTAAAGGGCTCAGTCCATCCATTATGACCCTGAGCGGACGCGCAAGCTGCCAGCATGTATGAAGCTGCATATAAAATACATATGATTATCATTATACGATTTTGTTTATATAAACATACTTCTCTGTTATATTGTATGCCTGTATTAACCTTGATAAAATGTAGGTGAGAAAATGTAAGACCAGGGGGTCGCGTTAAGGATCGCAGGACCTCGTGGCATGACTATCATTTATTATTATGACCGAAATTATTAAACTGTTGAATTAATTGAGTTAATTAATTAATTAATTAATTAATTAATTGAGAACGTGAATCTATGTGAATGTGAACAGTGTCAATGTAATAAACTTGAATAAGAATCGGGTTATGCGGGGTAGCGCCGACTCTTGGCAGAGGCGACATAAACAACCGTCTAGAGGCGCCAGATTTTAGCGAAAACAATTCCACAACAATACATTATTATACAAATCGTTTTAAACACAAAAAATTGTAAACAAAAAAAATAAATAATTAGTGAAATAATGTTACATTAATTGTAATTGAGCCGCAATGCAGACCAAGCAACTGACTCGGTTGTTTATTTGAAATTTAGAATAATTTGAGACAATGCAAAATCATTCGATAGATGACATGAGCGTAAACTTGTGTTCAGCGCAATTACAGGATACCGTTATCCAGTCTGTCGCAGAGCGATTTAATCGGTGGCCGGTCAAAATGTGGCCAAACAAAATGTCACGGACAAATCGTCGTGGACAATTTTTTGACGTTTTTTTTCATGGACAAACGCAAATTGTATTAGAGACAAAATATCGCTTGACAAAATGTCGTGGACAAAATGTCGCGGATAAAATATCGTTGCAAAATGTTTAAATATGGAGGTAGGGTTAGGGGTTAGAGGTTATGTGTTATGGTTAGGCCACGACATTTTGTCCAGCGAAATTTTGTCCCCATACAATTTTGTCCACGACAGTTGTCCGCGACATTCTGTTTGTTGCCATTTTGTCCTAGAACCATTTAATCAGCTGGATGATCACACCTCTAATTTCGGATTTCTTTATAACACCAACAGTCTTTCAAAAAAACGCAAAAGAATTTACTGAGAAAATACCTAAATCTAGCAAGAATATTATATTACATGGCGATAGCAAGGACATCGATGCTCTGCAACTTATGATGAACTTATTTGCATCACACACCGGACGGAAGGGGGCGAAACAAATGGTCCATATAACTCCTGCTGTATATCCACAAAAACAGGATGTGTGAAATTTGTTCAAAGTTAACTGTTGTACTGAGAATTTTCTGACACTCCCAGTAACAGTAGCATCAAGAGAACGAAGTTCTTCAAAACTCAAGCTTATTAAAAATTATTTGCGCGCAACGATGACACAGAATTGTTTGGTTAATCTGTCTATTCTCTCCATCGAAAAAGTAATCGCAGCAGACATTGATCTCACCTCGGTTGTTCGTGAATTTACTGAAGCAAAAGCTGAAAAAAAAGCTGGTGTGGGTTACATCTTATCACGCTTTACTGTCATTCGCGTAAAGAACTTCGAGTCATTTGTTGAATAATTTAATGATGTATGACGGCAGCAAAATATTCTGCAGTTGACTGGGTAAATATAGGTTTGTGTGTAAATTGAATAAGAAAATAGAAAATTGCAATAGAAAACTTAGATATAGTCTATTGATAACATTACATTTTGCATTTCTATTTTCATCAATTCGGTATTCATTTTTTCATCAGTTTTTTATAGTTTTTATTTAAATTCTTGGAACGGTGCGTGGGGCGCATTTATATATTAATGCCTAGGGCGCCAAATTGCCTGGGGACTGCTCAGGTAATGATTGTCCAAGTGTTGGACTTTGAACCTCACAGTCCCTTGATCAATATTGTATGAGACAAGTGATAGTTTACCTTTTACTATACAACTTCAATCAATCACAATCATCAATCATAATCATAGATCATAATCATCGTTACATTATAACGCAGTTACATTAATAGTCTAGTTTGTCATACACTTGACATTGCAGTTTTTTTAATTGCGGGGGAGTGGGGCTAGCAAATGTTAAAATATTGAAATTTATTTCGCTGTTTGAGATATAAAGATGTCTGTATTCAAAATACCACTGCCAGCTTATAAGAACTATTAATGCAGTGTTCAAATTAGGGGTATATACAAAAAATGATAACAACAATGTTAATCACAATAATATAAATAACAAAAAATATCAATAACAATGGGCAATATCGAATTTTTAAATTTATTTTAACTTTTGTATATAAGCCGATGCGAGCGAGCGTATTTCCAAGCTGTGACCAGGATTTTACAAAGTAGGGAAAGATTCCTTCCACAATAAATGCGAAGATGTTTTTAATAATTAATAATTCTATTTTGTATCTCAGTTTGCTATTTTTTCAATAAACAATGGGGGATTAAAAGCAAGGTGGAAGGAAGTTAATTTGAAAACATATAACACTGGAAAAAATAAGTTTTTTCTATAATGGAGTAAATTAGAATTACCATCACCCCCTAGCTACGGCTTTGTGGCCAGGATTTTACAATGGGGAGGAGACTTTCCTAAATTATTTTTTGACCTTTTTTGATAGTATTTTTATAATTTCTGAAAAAATTAATTGTCCATTGCACTGCCTTCTCCCCGTAATAATATTCCTATATTTCGCTACAGTGGCGCGTACATAGAAATATTTCTAGGGAGGGATTAAAAAATGGCCACTTTCTATTTTCATAGAATTTCATATTTTTATATGAACTTTTCATTGAAAGGTTTACAAAATAAATCACACGAAAAAATACATAGTCTATTGCAATTAAAAGCTAAACTTATAATACAAAACATAACCATACAGAAAACACAAGTTAAAATTTCTTTCAGTTTAATTTGACTAAATCTGAAATGGAACTGTCATTCTCAATGTAAATCCTCAAATTCCATAATCAATTTCTATGCGTTTCTGGTGCAAAATATTGTGGAATTTTAACCCGCCCAGTGGCGTAGACAAAAACTGACCAAGAGGAGGTTTTCTCCAAAAGCACCGCTGATGACCTCTTTAAGGTTTCAGTCATTTGTTCTCTTTTTGTCTCCGTATTGCTTCGATTACGTTAGTTTTATCTCCATCGACTTGAATTCAAAGCAAACAAATTCAGTAAATCATCACAAGGGGGAGATAACGTCTAAACTCTCACTTTTATCATAATATTTTTACAATTTTTTATCCTCCAATGGGGGGGGGTGGTTATAACCGCCACAATCTCCTCTTGTCTACTGCACCCACCCCACTTCAGGATGCGTTACTAGAATGCACTTTACAAATTGTATGGTCACAATTTTGACCATATTATAATTACATGAGTTTCTGAATGTTTTTTATTTTATTGCTTGATTGAATTAAGTTTAGGTTACATGGTGTATACATATTTTCATATATTGTCGATTATAATTAATCTAAATTTTATATTCTAACATATGTGCTTAAAGTGAATGTTCAGTTAAAGATAAAACTGTGAAGAAAGTCTATTGTCATTTTAAATAATTTAAGTTGTGTCATAAAAATATTGAAAATTGTCCTTTTGTTCAGGAGGTGTAAACCATGCTTAACCGTCGTCTGCTGTGTGCAGGGGCAGTGTGATTGTATGCCGTGTGCAGGGGCAGTGTGATTATATGCCGTGTGCAGGGGCAGTGTGATTATATGCTGTGTGCAGGGGCAGTGTGATTGTATGCTGTGTGCAGGGGCAGTGTGATTATATGCTGTGTGCAGGGGCAGTGTGATTATATGCCGTGTGCAGGGGCAGTATGATTATATGCTGTGTGCAGGGGCAGTGTGATTGTATGCTGTGTGCAGGGGCAGTGTGATTGTCTGCTGAGTTCAGGGGCTGTGTGATGGGGCTGTGTCACTGTATGCTGTGTGAAGGGACGGGGTGACTATGACTCATTGTCATATGCAAGTGTGACTCATTGTCATATGCAAGTGTGACTCATTGCGTGTGCTGTGCACATGATAATGAGTCATCGTTTGACTATAAAAGAGGATGTGCGCAGTTGCAAAAAAACTCTTTACTTGACATTTTAAAACAGAGGACGGAACTCGGAAATATTTAGAAAATATTTATTAAAGTTTAGAAATTGAAATTGCTACTGAAAATTGTTTGTAAGTTGTTATTTCAGATATTATTTTACAGTTGTTATAGAGTACATTTATGAGATATTATTTACCAAAGTTATAATTTGAAAATAATTGATTTGTTGATTTCTAGTAAACAATTGAAATGGATCGTATGAAGTCTTTCTTGAAAAGAATTAAGAAGTTTCTAATAAGAATCCAAATCCCGAACCTTGTAGAATATCTAATGAGCGGGTCTAGAAATATAAATAATCAATTCATGTAGAAGTTCAACTAAGACAAAATAAATAGGCTCATCGTAATTAGGAAATTCAAACCGCATTCACATACAAACAAATCTTCGATTGTCAATCTTCCGATTGACCTTAGTCCTGTCAGAGCTCTCGCCGTTTTGGCGTACAAAGTGAGATCCCGAATACCTCTCGATGATTAAGTAATTACAAAGATAAACATAAAAGTTCCCATCAGCATAAAAGGTCCCAACAACGTAAATACCACACTTTGACGAAACGTCCGCATACCAAATTTGATTATAATTTTCTACTCTTGAAATATTATTATTGTTGTTAATAATTTTTATAAAATTACTCTCATTGGCCTCATGTAATTCACTTCGATTCGTGTAAAATAAACTTTAAAAAATAAAAAATAGATGGGGGGAGGGGGGCAGTTCCCCCATCCCGCCCTCTAGTGATATCCCTGATTTGGTTTACCAGTCCCTACTTCTTTTTTTTATAAAAAAGAGGCCAAATAGCCCAGTAATAAATGGACGTCTTGTTTCAAACACTTTAGATAAGATAAACTATAGTCTTATATTCAGATAAACAAGAATTCTTAGGCCTATCTATCTATCTCTCTATCTATCTATCTATCTAACTAAAGTCTTATCTAAGTGTAGGTTGAATAGTTGACAGGCCCGGACTGACCCGGGCTGCTGGGCTGCGATCGCAGCCTGTGCCCCAAGCGAAAAAGTGACATGCGTGCCCTCGATCTACACGTCATAAATAGGTTAAAAAGACGAGGGAAAAATTGGAGAAAAATTATTTTTTGATCATTGAAATTTTTTTTTTTAAATTAACCGGTTGCGTCAATAATGGACTTACAAAATAATATTTACTGTGTACAATATTTACTGTGTATAATATTTACTGTGCATTGTTATTTACTTACCTAGCTAGTTAGAAGCAGAGAAATTATAAATTGTATTTAGTACGGTAGTACCGTAATAGTTATAGTACTATTATTTACAGATTGATATTTATTACGCAATATTTACTATTTAGGAAGAATTTTATGGTTTGAGCTCTGCAGACCTGACCTACGCCTACTTAGTGAAATTACAACCGACGATTTGTGTGTGTTAGTACATATTCACGTGTGAAACATTTTCCCGGTTATTTCAAACCTCGTAACTTGATGTTTAAACTGATTCAACAGTGAAAATTTTTACATTAAAATGTCATAGGCAGAAAAAATTATTTAGCATGTCTTTGCATTGACAAACATATACAATGGATAAAAACCCCAATCACAAAAGTGGGTTATAAGGAAGAGAATCGAAGCGTAGAAGGGATTTGGAAAAGGCGGCATCTGATCCAAAACCGAAGAAGTTGTTCGAACATAGTGACCCTTGCACATTTTGTGAACCATCGTCACAGCTGGAATCAGTATCATTTGAACCCCTAACATCAGAAGCAACCCCTTTGCAATCATCAACTGAA
>JAQIXG010006446.1:0-10307 GCA_034700105.1 Oconnorella tubifera
TTTGTCTGTCCGTCTATATCTCTTTATCTATGTGTGTCTCTGTCTGTTTCAGCATGCGGACCAATAGGAGAAGGTCTTACAAACAGATCTAATTTCCAAGCTCCGCCCACTGAGTCAACTTTTCTAATGTCAGACAGTCTATATAGAATAACTTGTGACGGAGTCATAACGGTTTGTTTAAACAGATGTAAACCTTTTATTTAAACGCCAAATAAACTGTCTGCTTGGTAGAAGGGTACATTACATCAGAGAATAAAGAATAACTTCCGGCTTGAGAGAAGGGTACAACAATAAAGCTATACTTACATTTATTGTCATGATATATTTCAAAATTGCCTTTGTATAAATAATTTTTTTGTTGTATTTTTATAGAATTGGGAGTACATAACAGGGGGCCCCACCCCAGTATACAAGGTCTACGCCCAAGTATGGCGCCAGTCCCCCTCGAACTCTGACCTTTATATTCTAGTGGGGGAGAACGCCCTGACTGACCCCCCAAGTTATTTTGGCTTAGTGGACCCGGGTGAGAGTTAAAATTGTATTTTTATTGGATAAAAATTTGATATGGGATGATATAATTCTGGAAATCTGGTTTTTAATGAATGCAGAGTGAATATACCTGAGTTTTTGATGAATAATGAGTGAATGAATGACTCTTGTATGAATGAATAAATGATTTACTGGCTGACTAACTGATCAGTGAATTTATTGACTGACTGACTGACTGACTATTTCAGGTGACTCAATAAATGTAAATATACCAGTCAGTGAGCAGATACAAGTTCAATCTGGAGACATGCTAGCATGGTGATCTGCAGTCTGTATTTTATACTTTTATCTTTACATTGTAACTCACACACAGTGGTGAAAAATCCAATTTAAATAAATGGGGGAAGTGGTATTCACCCAGATTTTCTTAATAACTTAATTACTGTATAACATTAAATTACATTTATTATTATTAATTACAATAATAGACAGATTATTGCCATTATTTGAAATTAGAGCATTACTCAGTCAAATATTTAATCGAATTCTGATTGGCCAGGTCTGATCGCGCGATCCCCCTCCACCAGTCAGAGCGTTTGTTTACATTTGATGAAGCCCTACCCGGGTCTAGTCAATACGGGCGCGTGCAGATATTAGCCAGTGGGCTATGCTCGCCTGTAGTAGGCCAGGCCTGTCCTTGGCTGACGGGCGCGCAGCCTGAGATGGGCGTGGCCTCTCTAGCCTCGAGGGCCTACTCGCTACAGGCTTCAATCGGATTGGGTAAAAAATTCAAACTTTTTGAAAAAAATGATACTATACAATATAATTAAAATAATGAATAAATGTAATAAATGATAAGTACAATAATAAGTACTGTAATTACTAGAGTACAGTACTGTATTGTATTACATACACATGACATCATTTACACTGCACACAACATTTCACGGTTGAGACACCTGGTTTACCAGCAATTTAACACATTTTTTGTGAAATCTTAAAATATTGAACTATTTTCATGGTATTTTTTATGTTTAGGGACCCCCCCTGTTTTCATAAACATGCCCCAGACCCTGGCGCTACAAGAAGACCTCCCTGTGGGGTCCTTTGTGTTCAGGGTGAGGGCGGATAATAAATTTACTTGGTCCCCCACCCTCCCACCCCCCCTGAGTTTTTCCTTGGTAGAAAAACCGATCCAGGGCTGGTTCAGAATTGATAGTGTAACTGGTTGGTTGAATTTTTTTTTTACATGTAATTAATTTTAAGAAAAATAAAGGTCGGTGATTTTCATCTAATAAATTTTACTGGATGTTATTTGATTAATTAAAGGATGCAGCAAGTAATAGCGTGTAAGAATAGAGCATCTGTTGAATTAAGTGTCTTACTAAAGGGTGCAACAAGTGTACTGTATTTATTTCTATGTTACTTTATTTCAGGATCGATATATACAATTAAGTCTCTCTCATTTGAGGGTCCCAACGGAGTGTTTGTGATTGAGGTGACAGTCCATCAAGGCTCATTGAATGCCATGTCTCAAATAAGTGTTACTGTTATAGACACAAACCAACCGCACGTTATTACCAATCTACCCAATCGTATCAACATAGACTGTGTCACCGCACCAATAGTGGTAGGTTTTATATAGCTATATTTAGACTACTGGGGAATACAATGGGGAAAACCCCATGGGAAATTCCGGATTAATCAGATTAAGTAATTAATCACAATTATATTTAAATTAGATTAATCATAATTATAATTAGTTAATTAATAATTGCCACACTATATAGTCACATTTTGTGCTGATGTGACGTTAAGCTATCTAAATTAAAACTGTAGTATATACCTAACCACTCCCTCCCCCCCCAATTGAAAGAGGTTATAATGGTACAGAAATGAATAATTTTTTTATTTTTGCAGATTTTCTCAGTGCTTGGTTCAGACATTGATGACATATTTCCAAATAATTTTCCGCCAAGGTTCTACAGTTTACTCTCTGTTGAGCCATTCACTCATTTATTTACAATCGATAACGCGTCATCAGGTGATTGGTCCTTCTGCCTCAAACGTTATAGTATTTGATAGAATTATATCCGTACAATAAGATCTTTGGTTTTAGGCTGAATTTCATTAAATTTAACTAACTAGTCATTTAATGTGTTAAGGAAATTTACTAACTTCGGTATTAATTTAATATTAAATGATGCGTATAAATATCTAAATTTTAAAATATACGCAGTTTTTTATATAGATCAGACGCATTAATCACTAGCACTTTAATAAATAAAGTTTATATATTTAACTGATACATATATTATAGAATTAAATAAATGCTGATTTTTATCTAATTTATATTTGCAGGAGAAATTGTTATAAACAAAATAGCACTGAGTAACTGGATCTCCCCCCTGTCCTTCTCTTTGTCTGTCTCTTTGTCTGACTCCGTGTATGTGTCCGGTCCTCTCTCTCTCACTGTTCTTATTTTGAACAATAGAGTCGCTCCAAGATTTGGCAATCTGCCAAGTTTTATCTTTCTTTCTGAAGATGTGTCTAGTGGCATTGACATTTTTACTGTAAGTAACTTTTTTAGAACTCACTTTAACTAAATCTAGTTTTAAACTAGTTTAATCCAGATTAAACTAGTTTAAACTAGTTTAAACTAGTTTAAACTAGTTTAAATGTAGTTTTAACTAGATTTAATAAGGTTAAAGAGTAATATTAACATGAAATAATGACAAGTTTAGCATAAAGCTAAATAAACAGAGTTTTTTATTGCACAGATTGAAATACAAAATCGTACCAACCCTGGGGGCGACCCCCCCTCATTTATTCTGAGGGGGGTCGAACCCTCGACCGGAAGTGCTTTATTTTCTCTCAATACATCCAGTAAGATATTTTTATATTTTACCAAGGGGGGACTGGCTAGAGAATGTGGGCGGGGGTGGGATGGGGTGATATTTTAGTTGAATTTTTAAGTAGAAATCATTTGTTATGAAATTAATTTTTAAAATAATAAAAATTGTCTACAGGATGTTGACCCTTAGTGTTTTTCTAGGATATTTTAAAAATATTCCACCCCCCCCACCCCACATTGTCATATAATATGTCAATCCATCCCCCCCTCCCTTTCTATTTTCTTAATTGTATAAAAATATTAGGTTATAAGAAGCCAAAGTAAAATTTTGATACAATAATGAATTTTTATTTTATTTTGTGACAGCTGGCATTGTGAGAGTTACTGGCAGTTTTGACCTAGCGGTGACATCTATGTACACTCTGACTGTACAGGCATATGACAAGGATAATCTTATGACAAGTGGACATGAAAATTTGGTCATAAATTTGACGTGGGTCAACAGGGCCCCGGTGTTTGTGGGGCCCCCTTATAACTTTGATATCTATGAAGATCAGGTTGGAAAAATTAGGATTAGGGTTAGAATTAGGGTTAGGATTATTTCTAGGGTTAAGATTAGGGTTTGAATTAGGATTATTTTAGGAATATGGTTAGGATTAGGGCTACAAAATTTGATATCGATTATGAGCCAATTATTTTTAAGGATTATTAGGGGCGGGGCCAGTTAATTGTTAAACCTTTCTTGAGAAGCTTTAAGCTTCCTTCTATTACGATTATGATAATATGGATAATAATGATTATAATGATGATAATAATGATGATATAGATATCCAATGTACCAATTCCCGGCCCACCAATCACAGTCTATGACCGCGATATAAAGCCCTTCGCTGATTGGCTGACCTATATAACCAACTCGACGCTATTTATAGTATCCAATCAGACGGGCTCTGTGTATATAACTGGGTCAGTGAGACTACCAATTAGAACAGAGAGTTTTGAGCATTATTTGGGCTTGCTTGTGATTGATTCACACGGGGGTTCGGTTAGCGGAGGGTTTAGGGTTAGGGTTTGGGATAGTAATGATCATAGTCCTGTGTTCAGTTCTGCTGTTTATAATGGAACTGTTAATCGTGAGTAGTTTTGTTGTATGTAAACAGACAGACAGACAGATAGACAGACAGACAGACAGAAAGAGAGACAGACAGACATGTTGATAGACTGATTGATAGATTGGTAGAAGGACAGAACGAAAGACAGACATAAAGGCAAGACAGACATTTAGAAAGATAGTAGACAGATAGTCAGACAGACTGATAGATAGACAAACAGAACCGGACGTATGTTATTATATTACATTAGTAATTGTAATATAATAATTAGTAATAATATTAGTATTAGAAACTTTATGAATTGTATAATAGAACTTCTATTTCATTCCTAACCTTAATCTTGGCCAGTTTTCTCTGTTCTATAATTAGAGTCTGTTCCTATCGATGGAGCACAGAGCGGTCTGGTTGTGACAGCTAGCGATGATGATTTTGGGCTAAATGCTCAAATCACTTACTCTATCTCTGACCTTAGTGTACTGCATTATTTTGAAGTAAGCGCATTTTGTTGGCTTAAAGTAGGTCAAGCTAAGTAGGTCAAGTTAAGTAGGTCAAGTTACGTTGGTCAAGGTTCTTGTTCGAAAGAGAGAGAATTTTTTTATTTTTAATTAAACTTTCAATATTTTTTCCTTTAGATAGATTCGATATCTGGGGCCATCACCCAAGTCCAAACAATCCCAACCTACCCCCCTAATGGTCTCATAACATTTTCAGTGGGAGCCACGGACGGGGGGGTGCCCCCCCTACACGGAACAGCCGTTGTGAATATTTGGGTGGTGCCCTTCAATCTGCAACCTCCCTCAGTGAATTCAACTTTTTATGACATAGACCTGAGGTCTGATGTTTTTGTAGGGGTGGGGGTATTTAACTTTAGCGTTACGGACCCGGATCCAGGTCAGTTTGAAAGAATTAGGTTAAGTAAATAGGCCGAGTATGTAGGTCAAGTAAATGGGTAAATAGGTAAAGTAAATAGGTCAAATAAGGGTTAGGATTAGAGTTACTGATAGGATTAGAGTTTTATAATGTTACATTTAGAATTAGGGTTAGAATTAGTGATAAGATTATCTAATGAACTGCAATTATTGACGCCTATCAATGTCATTTATTCTTAGGGGCGTGGCATGTTAAGCACCGTACCTAGCTGTAAACTCTTGCACATTTTTCTTATATTTGTCTATAGAATCTGTAAATAGCCTAAGTTACACCAGTGTGACTAGACAGAGAAGCTTTTCTCTCAACTCTACAACGGGAGAAGTGTCTGTCGCTAGCTCGCTCAAATCTTATCAAACTATTTATTTGGGGGCACAGGCCCTGGACGACGGAGGGGGGCAGAATTTTTTTACTCCGTAAGTTTAAAAATTGACAGTACAATCAATCAATCAAAAAGCGATCAGTTAATAAATCAATCAATGTTAATCGTATTAAATTAGTGTCAAGGCTCGTTAGAGAAGTGGTTAGAGCGCTGGAATCGGACGCGACAAGTCCAGGTTCAAATCCCGGATAGATTGGTATTTTTCTAACTAGCTGCACCATTTAGTAAGACGCTTAAATTGACAGCTATGTCTGAGATATCGTTTGTATAATCGTACAGTAATTCAGACGTTAAACTTAATTTGCTGCACCCTTCAATATGACTCTTAAATTGACAGCCGGACATTAAACGTAACCTATTTGTTAACGTAACGTCTTGCAGCGCGATAACGTTACGCGTTGATACGTACGACGCAAGGAATCAGTTGGTTGACTTTACATTGAGTAGAAGTATGGTAGAGGTGCTACCTCTGACGAATGAATTTTTACTAAAACTAAATTCATTGGCGGCGCCCTGGGTCTTTAAACTGGAGTCAATAAGGGCCGCGGGGGCAGGGTAAGGAAGGGGGGGGGGGTGATTTAGAAATTAATTTAGGTTAAATAGTTTAGATTGTATATTTTTAGAAATAGATTTAAATGTTTTATGTGTGTAAGTCAGTCAGTCAATCAGTCAGTCGGTTAATTAATCAGTCAGTCGGTCAGTCAGTCAGTCAATCAGTCAGTCAGTCAATTTATTACTCTATAAAATAGCTCTCAATATTTCACCACATTAGCTCACTTCAGTATAAACAGTATTTGTTTATCTCTTAACATTATCACCTCTTAATTAAATTGGTAATATCACTTAAAAAAACACTTCAAGCCTACAGGTTACTACAGCCTACGACTAGCCTACAGGCTACGATAGGCCTGTATAGGCTGCAGCAGCCTACAGGCTACGATAGGCCTATAGGCTGCTGCAGCCCACAAGCCTAATCACTTAAGGTAATTAGACTTATATAATCATATTATCATTTTTTATCAGGTATACATTTTTACAGTACGACAAATATGAGGGGGGGAGGGGGCAAACCCCCACTAAAATGATTTCTCTCTGCAAATAATGTAAATTCTTATTATTAATTTGATATCGGGAAATTTGACCCCCACCCCCCCCCCCATAAAGTTATTTTAAATTTCAAAGATTGCTGCATTTAATTTTTTTCGTAAAAATATATGCAATTAAAAAGATCATCAGAGTTTTTGTAAGAAGCTGATTTTTTACCTAACCCCCCCTCACCCTCCCCCATCTAAAAAATTAATAGATTTGATAGCGCCACTTCAATCTGACATAGAATCAATTGATTGATTAACTTGAATTGCAATTACTTTATTACATAAACTAGTTATAACTAAAATAGTCATTCAATTAAAACTTAACTTTTTGTTTATTTTAAAGTTGAACAATAAAGGTGTTTATTTAAATTAAACACCTTGCTAAGAATTAAGGTGTTCAGTTTTAGTTGTCACCGTATTGTTAATTAAAGAATATATTTTAACTTAACACTGTGTTAATTAAGGCGTTTGTTTAAACGTAGCACAGTGTTAATTAAGGCGTTTGTTTAAACGTAGCATAGTGTTAC
This sequence comes from Oconnorella tubifera, assembly GCA_034700105.1. Classification (NCBI taxonomy): domain Eukaryota; kingdom Metazoa; phylum Annelida; class Clitellata; order Enchytraeida; family Enchytraeidae; genus Oconnorella; species Oconnorella tubifera. The sequence goes on from JAQIXG010006446.1 coordinate 7,386, forward strand.
TTAAGGCGTTTGTTTAAACGTAGCACCGTGTTAATTAAGGTGTTTGTTTAAACGTAGCACCTTGTTAATTAAGGCGTTTGTTTAAACGTAGCACTGTGTTAATTAAGGCGTTTGTTTAAACGTAGCACCGTGTTAATTAAGGTATTTATTTAAACGTAGCACCATGTTAATTAAGGTGTTTATTTAAACGTAGCACCGTGTTAAGGGTGTACGCATTGGGGTCTAATCAGACGTTCACGTCTGCTGATCAGACGCACTATTCACAATTAGATGCGAGTGAACAGAATAAACAGTTTATAGACAGACATGCAATACAAGAAAGATTCAGCTTGAATATATACGGTATGCTATGATTTTATTTATTTATATATTTCTTTAGTTACAGAGGTCATTGACCCGCTATAGAGGTCATTGACCCGCTATAGAGGTCATTGACCCGCCATAGGGGTCATTGACCCGCTAAAGAGGTCATTGACCCGCTTTAGATGTCATTGACCCGCCATAGAGGTCATTGACCCGCCATAGAGGTCATTGACCCGCTATAGAGGCCATTGACCCGCCATAGAGGTCATTGACCCGCCATAGAGGTCATTGACCCGCTATAGATGTCAAATTTCGTGCATTTTTTGTTGTAAATGTTCAGGCGACCCCGTGGGGTCTCTACAAGGCCCTGATATGGCCCCCTACCAGGTATCAGCCGTGAACCCCGCCTACCCCGTGTGGCTGATCGAGACCCCGGGGGGCATTGCCACCCTCACGATCATCTGCGTCATTGTCTTCGCTCTCATCATCATCATTCCTTTACTGATCGCTAAAGCTTTTGGACTTTGTTGCTTCAAGAAGAAGAATAAGTAAGAAGAACTGAGCGAGGCTCGGTAGAGAAGTGGTTAGAGAGTTGGATTAGGACAAGGGAGGTCCAGGTTCGAATCCCGGATAGATCTTTGTTTCATTAATTTGTTGCACTCTTTAGGAAGACGTTTAAATTGGTGGATATGTGTGAGACATTATTCATATAATACGCTAATCCAGACGTTTAAAGTAAATTTATCATTATCTTCATCATAATCATAATCATCGATGATTCATCATCTTCATCAGCATCATAATGATAATCATAATCATCATTCTTACAGAGTTGATCCAGATGTAATTCCCAAAAATGAAACTGAAGCAAGTACACCAGAGAAACAGAACGATACAAAGACAGATACAAGTAAAGAGACAAGCAACGATACAGGCAAAAAACCGGAAGTAGACACCGGGGGGGAGATGTTTCCACTCAGTTATGCGAACAACTCGCAAATTGCAAGTAATATGTAAGTAATAAAAAGAGAAATAAATAAAATATAAAATATCACAGAAATTAGTCCGTTTTAGTGATTAAAAATTGTTCAGGGTCTCATCTAATATAGCATTACGCTGTGTGCGTGTGTGTGTTTGTATTGTATGCGTGTGTGTGCGTGTGCGTGCATGTGCGCGTGTGTGTATGTTTAAACGACTGCCTAGTTTCTGCCCTACATTAATTAGACGCATTAGTCATTTCACGTAAGCCTCCAATTGTTCTATTATCTATTTATAGTATCCCTAGTTCTACAAAACTTTTTTTTTAATTTTAGCAAATATTTTTATTTTCTCCAGGGGTAACGGGCGATCAGAGTCGTCCTACTACCACGACAGGCCCCCTGTGCGCCCCGACGCTAACATTTTAGTCAATTAAATCCCGTTTAAACTGAGATTTAATCTTGGTTTAAACATTATCCTAATCTGAGATTATTGCATCATTCTTTTTAAACTCTTATTATTTATCGTGTCATTTTAATTTTCTTTTAATTATATGGCATTTTAGCTTTATTTTCTTTAATTTTAATAAATGGAAATATTAAATTTAATTTGAAGTAAGCTTAAATCGTGATTAAAACTGTTTGGAGTAATCTATGATGAGATTTTTGATCAAACTTGCAATTTGTTATAATTCTGTGATATTTATGTAAATAAATGCTGTTTCTTTATTTTAAAATTGAATTTTCGTCTTATTTTTAAACTATTTCGCTGAGGGGGTGTGTATGTGGGGGGGGGGGGGGTAAAATGTACGCATCCCCTCTTAAATCTAATCATTTTAAAGGACAAATTTCAATTTTAATTCAATATTTCGTTTTGATAAAATTCATCCGTTAGAGTTATTTCGGTTAAAATTTCCGTTTTTTTTAATTTGAGTAATTTTTATTTATAAATGACTCGAGTAAAACATTGCTCCCCCACCCCCCCTCTGAGATCTACGGAGCGGGGGGGGGGAGTCACGCCTAACAGACGCGGGATTAAAGAAAAAAACGCAAATTTTTAAAACGAAATGTTTTCTGTTACAATTAGAAGGCAAATGCAGAGATAAGTTAATGTTATTAATAACGACAATTATTCCGTAGAAAAAACGTTAATGAAAACTGAAACGAAATATTTACAACCGAAAAAAAAACGGTAACTGAAATTATTAAAAACTAAAATAATATTTACAACAGCTGCAGGCTTCTTCACCCCCCCCCCTCTCATTCCCTCACCCACCCCCATCTCCACCACACCCCCCCTCTGTTACTCCCCTCCTATCTCCCTTACCCTACGCCCCCTCCCCTTTTCCAAATTTCATAATGTTGACGTATAATATATAAAACGCGTCATTTATTGTAGGATTTTTTACATACGAAGTGTAAAATGTACAATATATAGGGGTGGTATTGGGGGGGATGGGGGGTGAGGGTATCCACGGGGGGCTTAGGATGCCTAATAACCCCCACTTCACAAAAATCTGTCAAATTATTTTTAAATTAAAAAAACAATAGGAAAATTATTCTACAATAAAAATTAACTTTTATTTCTATGAAACAAACGAAACAAAAAAGGTCGTCATATTTTTGGCGAAAATATATCAAC
>JAQIXG010006447.1:0-10307 GCA_034700105.1 Oconnorella tubifera
ATATATGTATATAAATAAGAGTGGTTTTTACCACCTTTCTAGAAAAATGTTACTTTATTTTCCAAGATACCCCTCTTTAGAAAATCGATCCCACCCACCTCCCTTTTTCGTTTAATCAGTTATTCAAATATCAAAAATAATTGGAAGAAAATGTAATAAAAAATTAAATTGACTTACTTGAAACTTGTGACTGTCACATTTTTAAATCCAGCTACATCACTATACACAATTGAAATCTGTCAACATTTTGTAAACACAATTAGTAAATCCAAGTTTAATCTCTGCTTAAAAGATTAATTAATCAGGAGGGATGATTATCGATAAAATGACTAGATTGATTAGGGCTGTACTGAATATTCTGTTAGTATTCGCATCGAGGCCGAATAGTGCCTTAAATAAACTATTCGTATTCGGTCAAATAGTAAAAACTACATATATTCGGTACGACGCTAATATTGACCTCTCGTTCTACTTCTACTTTGAGTTCTTTGTAGTAGGACGACTCCCGGTCAGACAGACTGTTATTCCAGGGTAGACTGAATTTTACATCAAGTTCCAATGTGTGAACTGTCTCAGAACCTAACGTGGACGATACATTATCTACACTTTTATGCTTGTTTAGTATATTAAATTATAAATATATAGGCAGGGACGACATTTTAACTTCCCCCCCCAGGGTAACTTTTTCAAAAACCAAATGATAATCTTTTATATGGTCTTCATATCGTTTGGAATTCAATTATAACCTGATCTTAACTTTTTATAGCTATATTATACATCTTTATTGCACACAAAATATAAATATTACTAATTACTGATATATAATTAATAATTTCAAAAATTAATACTAATTACTAATTTCAAAAATCAATTGAGGGGGGTTTCCTTTCCCCTGCCCCCAACCATAATGACGTCCCTGCATATAAGCCTAATATATACTATTTAGAGTTTTTGCTACTTTATATGCTATAAATTACACACGTAAAAAAGTTTCATAAGCTATATAATTAAATCTCTTATTACACGATATCTTTGACCTAGCACTTATATTATATTTTAAATGCATATTGACTTATTTAAAAAAAATACAATTCAAAATGCAAATTTGGACAACATAAAATTCAATACTATTAGATAATCTTAGCTATGACGTATTACTAATTACAAAATAACCTGAAGGTAGTTGGGGGGGCACGAGTGGAGCGGTAGGTCTGGGGGGAGGTGTAGGCCTCGTAACGATGATGGATGTTGTGGGGGCTTCTGTAGTAGGTGGTTGGATAGTTGGAACATCTGAGAGTGTAGAAGGAATCGTTGATATCGGTGCTAGAATAGCTGTTGTTGTTGTTGGTTCTGGTCCTAGTGTTGTTGTAACAGTTGAATCTGTTTGCGTTATTGTATCAGTTGTCTCTGATGTAGTTCCAGTTGCCTTTATATTACTCACTACCATTATGGTCAGTAAAAATGTAATCCTCATTGTCAAATATAAATTGTAAGAATTCTTCATTTCATTATTAAGGTCAAGCCGGTGGCCTCGACTGAAAATTTCATTTAAATATAATTAACTGAATTTTAAAATGGGCTATATTACAATTTTATCACCAAAAAGAATTCTCATTGTTATAGACCTACCAGTATATTAAAGGAAATACATAATTAGCAGAGCGTAAATTAATTAGTAAAATAAAATGCTTCGTGCATAATTAATTATGAAAGTGTCTAATTTTTGTCGTGAGACTAAGTGAATGATATGATTCTAAGATATTCAAATAGCTTTCGATATCTTAGATCCTAACCCTAAATCTAACAGTAAGTGGCTTGGATATTGTTTGCAGACTTTGCCCTACTATCTTGAAATGAGTTATTTATAACCGATGTGAGTTGACGCGTTTTGTTATCTGTAAGAAGAATACAATAGAAGTTACTGCCTGGTTATAAACATTTTATGTAATTGAAACTTTTATTTATATTGCTTTTTTATTAACAAATCAAACGATAAGGAAAGAATGCTAGATTTAACATTATGAATTTAGTTCGATTTGCAGAAGTTTAATATCTCTTTATATCAGTTGCGTATTCTTACATATTAAGAATGTTCAAATGTCCAAAGTAAATTTTTGATGCATGTATTTACAAACGAAATAACATGAATTGAACAACAGAATGGTGTGATAATCTAAAAAATTTTATCACTCCATATTTTGGATGACCCCCCCCCCTAAGTCAATTCCTGGCTACGCCACCTTATAGGTGAAAAGCTTAGAATAAACATTATTTTACAAGACAGCATAATAATTTTGCTTTTTACTAAATTTTATTATTCATAAATATTTAAACAAACAAAAACTATGCATTGATTAAAATACGAAAATATAAATAATAATTTGTCATTCATTCTAATGACTCAAAAGTAAGAAAGTATCAAAACTTCTAAATACATCATATAAAGAGTGCCGGATTTAGACCGTGGGGGGCCTGAAGCACTTCTGCAAAAGGGGGCCCCAAAATTAAAATAATTTTTTTGAATGCCACATAGAACTTTTTTTTGAAGTGATGACCTTTTTTTTATCACTACAATTTTTTGGCTGACTTTTAACATTCAATTTCATATTCAACTATACAACAAATATTATCATTAAAAAAATTCATTTAAATCTCGGGGGTCCTCCTTTGGCCGGGGGGCCATCAGCACGTGCTGAAAATGCTTCAATGTAAATCCGGCCCTGCATCTAAAGAAAAATCAACATATAATACCATTGTTATATTACGAAATTACGAATGGTTCATGTCGGATTTCGGGACGTTGATAAAAATCAGTGGCACAGCATTTAAGTTTAAGAAATTAAAACATTCGATTCACAAAAATCTGACAATTTTTTTATATATAAACTATAATATTTTGAGGGTGCTTTAGACTAAAATGCGAATTAATGATTAATAGAGCCCTTATTATACCATAGAAGTAAGGGAATTAAAAATAACACGCTAAATAAAATATCTGGCAAGGGGTGGGGGCGGGGGATTTCCCACATCGAGTGAGTCACTGATATATATTATAAAGTCAAGTTAATCCATACTATATTAATCTAATCCTAATCCTAACCCTAGTAGATTGAAAGTTAGATGATCATAGCTTTGCGTTTATTAGAAGTATTCTTCTCTGTAATGTCTTGGAAAACTCTGAAAATACAAATCAGTAAAATGTTGAGCCACTAAATTAAATGTAACTTTTAAAATGAATACTTTTAATAACTAAACTCGAGTTCAAATATCAACCAAATATAACTAATAATAGTTAATATAACAATAAAGTTATAATTACTATAATTTATTACAATCTTTATTACAATTATTATAATTTATTACAATTATTATAATTTATTACAATTATTATAATTTATTACAATTATTATAATTTATTACAATTATTATCACAAAAATATTTACTTACCGAAACTGGTAAACTCAAAACTGGTCTTTTGATGATAAACTAAAAAAATTAAATTAATTTAGAGTCTCATAATCTTCATGATAAAAATACTATTATAATTATTACTAGGGTCAATATTTTTTAATTAAATTAATAACACAACTTTATTCAATATACATGAATCGCTTGAAATGTTAAAAAAGTTTTAAAATGCTATTTTATAACTGGTGCAATCAAAAGAATATTATGGAGCAAATGAGCTTCTAATCTGATTACAAAAATAACTACTCAATAATTCCATTTTTATATCTAATATTCAAAATCTGTATCCATCGAACTAGAATTTATATCAAATTTAAGAATTTTTAAAACATGCAATTTAATCAAAATTGAGTTTGAAATATCAAAAATTGATAAAGATACTGATGATACAATAATAGAAATGATACAAACACTAGTAGAAGTATCAATGGCATCTAATCGAGGAACAAAATTAGAAAATCTTTCTTCATTATCAGCTTTATCTCTCTTCCATATTTCTGTGTCTGATAAAACTTCCACTAGTACTTCTTCCGGTTCTATTGTTAGGTAATCGTCGCCCTAATTGAGAAATAAATACAGAAATGTCAGTATTGAATTCACAAGTCAATATTAAAATTTAACGTCTGTTTAACCGTCTAGGGACGATGTCTCAGACGTCCCTCAGTATCAGTCAAGACCACACATGCTCCACCCAAGCAGTGAGGACAAACCATCAACTGAGAGGAAAACATTTATCCGGAAACAAAATCATTAAAAAAGTGTGAATCTATAAGATATTTCTTACTGATCTGATGACATCATCTTCACATGACCCATTATCATACGTCACGCTAGGCTCTGATGACATTTGGCCAGCTACTTCTTCAGGCTGCAGGCCAGCTGCTACTTGCCTATGTTCATCAGCTACAGGCTGTACGCTAGATGCTACCTGCCCATATTCACCAGCTGCAGGCTCCAGGCCAGCTATAACTTGCTCAAGTTCACCAGCTACAGGCTGCAGGCCAGCTATTAATAGTTCAGGCTCACCAGCAACAGGTTGTTGGTCATCACGGGCTAGTCTATGCACGCTGACGTCAGACTCTTTGTCTATATTAGGATTAATTCTGAGATCAGAGACGCTATCGAATGACTGAGCGTCGCCATAGTGACCTGTTGCGAGGTATCTATGGTAACCTTGCGCCTCTAAATTATCATGACGTAACAGCCTGTAAACAAATGTAGAGTAAATAAATATGTTTAAATATTTAAAGTTTAAATTTAATTTTAAATATGTATTTATTCTGAATTACTCTGCATGTTAAATAGCAGAGAAATTAAACACAATTTTCATATTATTATATTGCTTTCAGATGCACAAAAGTATACAAACTTTGCTTATACATGTAAATATCTTTAAAAGTTTAACAAACTCGTACAAAAGAAAATATAACGAGATAGAATTAGGGTTCTAGGATTAGGGTTGGAGCCCACCCAAATTTCTGATTAATCTAACCCTAATCCAGTTGTAAGGGTTTTATGTTACAGTTTAGGGTTAGAGTTAGGGTTAGAGATAAAGTCAGAGTTACGGTTAGAATTAGGACTAGAGTTAAAGTTAGGGTTAGAGTTAAGATTAGGGTTAGGGTTAGAGTTAGGATTAGGGTTACGGTTAAGGTTGGAGTTACCTGTCTCTCTGATCTGATGAACAAGGAGGCCTACGAAATATCAACACAACAATTGCTATAGCCATGATAAGCAGTAGAAGTAAGGCCACGCCCACTGTCAGGCCAATAATGAGATCTTGTGTCACACAGTTTCCACCCACTGGGAGGTAGCCTGACTCGCAGCTAAACAATAAGTAATTAAAAAGTAAAAAGGAAGCAACTTAATCAAATAGTAATCAGAAAGTAAATAAACAGTAAATAGTAACATTTAGTAATATTCAAGTATAAACTAACTATTTAATTCATTTATAACTAAATCAAACAGAACAAATTGCTGTATAAAATTGTATAAAACTACAAAATGTTAATCTTATTTCATTGTTACATTTATTTACTCAGATCAACAGACAGGAATTAGATGCATAAGATTTATAATGTCTAAGTATAATATACAGGTTATGATTTACACTAATAAGATTCTCGCATAAATTTAGATCTGAACTTATTGACATATTATTAACACTTGTACTTAAAATAGCTCATAGTTCAACATTAGACAACATTCTCTAGTAATGTCCCACGTTATCCAACACATTATCCAATATAATTTACAATATTAATATAATATATTATCTAATAGAATTTATAATGTTAATGTAATATATTGTTGCGAGCTTCCGTTTCTCGCTGCTCGTGGGTCTTGCCAACGATGTCTGATGGAATTAACATCGAGGTGGGATTTTTGTCCCAATGATACTGAATAGGAGAATTATCTGGCCTATTATTTAATCTGTCTACACTTAGCCGACTGTTATTATTTATAATGATGTTTATATTGTTTATTTTTGTAGATCAGCCGTTCACTTATTTGATGACCGAGTGGAAAGTCTACGAAATGAACTGCTTCTCTATTTGTACTGAATGTTATGTTTGAATAAATCTTTCTTAATAATTTGTAATTAATTGTTATTGATTCAATTACTTAAACTTAAATTACTTACTAAGAAAATATCTAAACTATCTTAATCCTGCCTATCTTGAACCTTATTCAATAATATCACAGCAGGACAACTCTTCAGTTTTCTAAAACCTTTGTTCAATTCAACTTAAATATGACATCAATTGGAACTCAAATAAAATAGTCAATTACAATCTCAATCACTTCACAACAACATCAGTCATTAAGTTCTTATATTACATAATCACTAAAGAATTATATATCGTATTCGACACAAATCAATCCAAACTCTGAATCTATCCTTTCAATACGGTTAGCCTCTGAGTTCTTCTTAATATTCTTATTTACTACAATTTCTCTAGTATAGTATCTTCCTTTTCTGCGGGAACTTTTCTGCCGGAACTTTTCTGCCGGAATTTTTCTGCCGGAACTTTTGCTTTTGTCCTGAAACAACATATGTGACTGTCACGCTTCTTCTTGTTTTTTACCTTTCTCCTTTCTACCCTCTCTACTTCTCAATGCCTACCTTTATGATCGTTCCAAACAAAACTACACGAGACCTTCACTGATAACTCAGGGAAAGTCTATAATAATACGAAAAATATCACACACGAGTTACATAATTCAATCAGTCTTTCTATCTAAGCTCAACTTATTCAAATATATTCAAATTTATGCAAATCAGTTTACATGGATTCAGGTCGAATCGTGTAACTTTCCTCGTAACAATATAGTTCCTCCTTCTTTTACATATAACTAATTAAAACGCTAATTTCAATAGTTAATTAATTATAAAAGCATAATATCAGATACCTTAAGTCCTAACCATCGTGAAAAGAATTAATTAAATCGTATCTAAAAAATGATGCATAACTTCAACTTTAAAGCATAGCGATATAAGTGTCAATAATAATGTTCGTGTAAAGCTTCAATTCTCTACCCTACGTATATAAAAAAAAATGTCATTATCAATTTCCTCAACAATATTATCTAATAGAATTTATTACCGGCAAATATAATTTTTCCTATTATAGTTCATTAGTACTCAAATTATGTTTTCTTATGTTAAATGTTTAACGTCACATCAGCACAAAAGGCTATTGGTTATAAATGTGTGGTGAACTAAATTTGCAAAAACCAAGTGATGAGTGAACGCTATTTTTTTTAATTAAAACAAAGAGCAGTAAATAATTTTCCTATTTGAATTAGCCAATTTTTATTCCCAAAGATTAGTATCAATTCTGTAAGAAATCTTCAACTAATTCTCTATTTGATCTTTTAAATATCTACAATTCTTTTTTATTTTTTTATATTATTAGTTATATCTTTGTTTACAAGTATTAATTCACTTACACACATTTGGCGACCCAAAACGTATTCGTTGATCTGACGTAATCGACCTCACAGAACTGTTTAGAACTGGTGCATTCATGAAAACAATTCGCTTTCAAAGTGTCCCCATCTCTCCCACATTTATAACAAGCGGGACAGGATCTGACGTCATCGTAATGTTTGCAGATTAGCCCCTCAAAGTTGTTAGAAGTCTCGTCTAACAGAAGTTGATTATTGAAAATAAACAAATTCATCTATATGAGTCGACATCTAATAGATTTTATCAAACTAATGTGAACTTAAAATATTTTAAATTCAATTTAAAAACAAACAATGGTACCATGAAATGCAGCAAAATATGATAAAATGTCAAATAGGCCTACAGAAAAATATCTAATATCAAATACAGCAAAAATCCCCAACGCCTTCTACGCAGATATTTTAAAGGCGTAATAAATTTTTAATCAGGTGTTCAATTGAATTCATGGGAATATAAAACATTTGAAATCACATTTAGCTAACAATATTATAATAACATTCAAAATCTGCTATAAAATTTACTACAGAATGAATGTATTAATTGTTATATAGCGTATACTTACTATAAGCCTACTTATCAAATTTAATTTACTTACTGACTTTTTCTTCAATTTTGTCCAACGTTCTGTTAGTTGTATATTCTAAATCTACAGTCGAGTTAGATATGGTTACGTTTCTCAAACGAGTCTCAAGACTTATTTCTATCTCTTTCTGCACTTCCGCAAGATCCTCGGTTGCATCAATGAGTAAATTGTATTCAGCAAAAGTTGAATCATCATTTAGATGAAATAGAGAGAAATAGAGTGATTGGAAGCTAGCTGTTAAACTGTTACCATTGCTAAAAGTGTAAATATAGAGAATTAGATGTATATTCAGAGGCCATGGCGGGGGGGGGGTAGGAAGGTTGAATATGGAGGGAGTAGAGAGGGTGCAGTGACGCCCCCAGGAAGAATATTTAGCCCTCCCCGTGGTGGACGCATGGTGAATTTTCTTAATTAATAAATAGCTTTTTATAAATAAATACTTAGTAGTAAAAAAGCTAAGTCATCATTTAGAAATAGGTATTTTTTAGCCACTTTTTATAAAAAATTCTTTTTATTTTGTAAGATATCCGTCTTTAAAACATCGATTATACCCGCCCTCCCCTCGCTTAGACAGTAATGCGATCTCAAAAATTATTGAAAGAAATCTAATTTAAGAACGTTTGTAAAAAAGACTTTTTTATAAACAACTTTTATAAACAACTTTTTTATAGGGGTCGTCTCAAAAAGTTGAATAATGAAGGTAATGAATTTAGTTAAATAAATAATTAATTAATGATCAATTAGGATATTTGTTAATTGATTCGTGAATTTTTATCGTAAGTTGTCTTGTATGCAAAATTTCAAGTCAATGATAAAATGGGAAATTGGCTAAATATCAATGACAAGATTTGTACTATACATACATACATACATACATACATACATACATACATACATCCATAGGTACAAACATACATACATACATACATACGTACATACGTACAAACAAACACATGAAGCTAATAAAAGTGTTGTAAAAATTGACTTACTTGAAGCTTGTGACTGTTACATTTATGAATCCCGTTACGTCAACATATACAGTTGTAACCTGTCAACATTTTAAAAATGAAATTTATAAATATAAGTTTAGTCTCTGTTTAAGGGGTTCAATTAGCCTAGGGGTATCCAGGAGCTAAATGGAGAGAAGGGGGTCAGTTACCAAGTCGGGAGCTCAAAAAGCGCTTGATTGTACATAAGATCATATTAGAGTTTAGAATAAAAATTAATTCAAAGTACAAAAATTCTAATGAGTAAAAGTGAGTTAAAGTTTTATTAGTGAGATTTCATCAGCAGTAATATATAAATCAAATAAGGTGGGAAGGTAATAAGAATGACGTCATAATGGTCGCCAAATAGACCTGTACTTCCACTTCTTCCTTGAGTTTTTTGTAAGCGGGCGAATCAGAGTTAGTGAGGTCAGAGTCCCACGGCAGATCAAATTTTATATCAAGTTCCAGTGTGTGAACCAATTCAAAATCTAATATCAACAGAAATCTTCACATATATGCCTTTATAGGATGATACAGACATTATATTCACATTCATGCCTTTGCTATGTCTCTTTAGTATAAGTATAACTATATTATTAATAAAGGTCTAGTATTGCCAGCATTTATTTTATACACTATAAATTACAGAGGCAATAACGTTTTATAACTAGCAACAGGTAGGCCCTTATATGAAGGTTCAAAATAAATTTTTCCTAATAAATTGCTGCTCATTTAAATATCAAATTTTAAATGTAAATCTACTTAATTCAAACAGATTCGAACGTAAGCATCATTAATAGTTTACTATGACAGATAAATTTGAGAAATAAATAACTCATTGCATCTAATCAAATGCAAAGAGTCAAACACTAAACTGGCAAATAGTGATCAAAGACGATTTTCCATTCAATATCGCAAAATTTTACATAGGAAAATTCATAACTGTTAGAAAATTAAACTGTGACATAACTTATTATAAAGTAAGTAACCTGGAGGCAGTTGGGGAGGAATGGATGGCGCGGTAGGCCTGGGTGGAGGCGTAGGTCTCGTAGTAGCGATGATAGATGTTGTGGGGGGTTCTGTAGTAGGTGGTAGGGTAGTTGGAACATTAAGGAGTGTAGAAGGCATCGTTGTTGGTGCAGCTGTGGATATAGTTGATGGTTCTATTACTGATGTAGTTGATGGTTCTATTATTGATGTTGTGGTTAGTTCTATTATTGATGTAGTTGATGGTTCTATTACTGATGTAGTTGATGGTTCTATTACTGATGTAGTTGATGGTTCTATTATTGATGT
>JAQIXG010006448.1:0-10306 GCA_034700105.1 Oconnorella tubifera
GTTATAAACCAACATGTTATAAACCAACATGTTATAAACCAACATGTTATAAACCAACATGTTATAAACCAACATGTTATAAACCAACATGTAACTGATTTCTTTATTTACAATGTATGACCAATTTTGTCAGTTTTCAGCTGTTTTTCAAGCTGAAAAATTAGTTAAAATTTCATCAATATGTTTTTATCAGTAATCGTATAATGAGTAATTCTTTATAACTTCTAAAATGTAAGAAGTCAATACAATAGTTATTATCCAAATAATTGTTACATTATTACATCATAAGGTTACATAAATTACACGATAGAATTTTTTGTTAATTAAAGTATACTAATGTGTAGGTATATGCGAGAGACAGCAAAATTTTTAATTCTGTCAACTTGTAGACATTGCAGAGCATTTTTAAAATATTTAACAAATATCACAAATATTTAAGATTTTTGAAAATATTCCTCAAATATTCGCTATATGAAATGATCAAATCTATTTCATTGTAATCTGCTCGGATTTTTTCAGTTTTGTCTCTTGTCATCATTTGCAAGACTGATGAGATAATCAGATCTGCAGTTATAAATTCTTCTCTCTTAAACTACATACAGAAACTGCTGCAAGTTCATGCAAGACCGACTACAAGCATGCGAAGCGAATGACAATATTATGAAGATAGCGCGAAGAATGTTGATCGAATTTGTAGTTTTTACTATTATGAGTGATCGAATCTAAATATTATTGCGAAATTGTATTGCTGAAAATAATCATATATCCAGCTGTATGTATGATCGTTTTTTAATTCAATTACGACAAGAGCTTAGAAAAATTACAAAAAATATTAATAAATATTTTGATTTAATTAAAAGTTTCATTGATACTTTTATATATTTCTAATATTCTATCTCTAATATTCTTGTTATAGTTAGAATATTAATATGATTAATCGCTTAATCTCAAAATCTTTTTTTATAAAAGCATTGAAAACTTTTCATGCATTGATATATAGATACATCGTTGTAACCTATGAAGAATGACCTCCTCAAACATCTGGGAAATATTAGTGATCTAAAATTGTTTTGATGTTAATTGCATTTTATCAACGAAATTTTGAGAGGCTGATCTGCCAAGAAAAACGTCTGGTGAATGATTTCACAAGATTGTCAAGATTTTTGAATTCTTACCCATTTCTCATTCATTTGGGGGTCTATATATCCCCAAATGGATAATATAATATCGCTCTTTATTTTCCCAGAACTTATTTTCCAGTCAACGTTATTAAAATCAAACTTTTGTAAATTTTATGTCAGATTCCAATTTAAATTTGATTTACTATAGTTAATCCCCAGGTCTGTGTGTCTCTGTATCTAGATGTATCGAAGGTTAGATTGTACATGTATATCTATCCGTATATAATGCTGTTAGATGATCCAGCTTTTCGCGAAAAATAATAAAAGCTCTAAGATTCTAATTAAACAAACTCGCTATAAGGGAATACTTTTGACAACGCCGAACATTTATCATAAATATACATAAAAGAACTTTTTAATTAAAATAAATATTTTTTCTCATGCATTACACGGCTTTTTGATCGCAAGAGAATCATTTCCGTAAAGCATTATGCTTTTTTGATTTATATATAATTACGATATAAAAATACTTAACTATATTTCTAAACTGAAGCTCATTTTTTTAATTATGAAATTCCAATACTATTTGTCGGGTTAGTTATTACGATTAACTGCGTTTATTAGTGTTTTTCATGATATAAACAAGAAATACTTGAAAGCTGTTGAGCTTTTTAAAGCGTAAATTTAATTATAGCATTTCCACCCACGGCTTGAACATAGCATTAATTAATGGAATGTTTTCCTTTATTTTAACGAAGAGCAGTCTGGCGATTTCTGACAATAAGCTCGCAGATTCTATCTAATCGATTTTCTTAAACAGACAACTTAATCCCGCTTGAGGCAAGTCTCTAATCTTGTAAATTCTTCGACAAAAGTCTCTAACAGGAATAGAAGCAAAGTCTAAAACTCAATTTAAAAACTTGGCGAATGATTTTAAATATAACTGTTAGATTGTACGTGTATTGATTGTACATCTGTATATAATGCTGTTAGATGACTCAACTTTTCGCGAAAAAAAATAATAAAAGCTCAAAGATTCTAATTTAACTCAATTTAAAAACTTGGCGAATGATTTTAAATAGAACTGTTGCAATGCAATATATTTTCTACCGTCTCTCATGAAATGTTGATTCTAACACTGCCACGCATGCACTCAATAGCTGTTTAATTAAAGTCACACTTTCATCGTTAATTTATTGAGTCTGATAGTTCTAATTGTGTATAGGAATTTATGTACTGTTCAGTCCATCTGTTGTGACAGATCAGACAGGACAAAGAGAGCTCAGTGAGAACTAAGAAAAATACTAGGACATATATAAGGAGTTGAAAAAACTATTTCAAAATCTATTGCGTTATGGGATTACCTACGAAATGATTATGATAAGGAAATTGCAATCTTCCTTATCTTTATTTCTTTCAATAAAAAATGAAAATGAATGTAGTGATTATTTCAAATATAGTCAAGGCATAATAATAGTGAATTCCTGGATAAAGTGAAAATTTACATTAGAATAGTTAAAATTTATTTATTATTTTTAACTCTAGCATTTTTTTATATATATAAAACTCTAATTAAGTTAAAAGCAATCGAATCTAAATTTATATTAATCTCATATCTTTTCTAAGATGTTAATATATATTTTAATATATATCATTTATTTACTTCTTAATGACTTCCGAAACAAAAATTTCTCCAAGCAATGAGTCCCAATTCTAAATCTGTCTCGCCTTGAGAAATCCTTGTAATGCAAAAAATATAGAAATTGTAACATCTCTACGATAAAGGAAATAATATAATGAAAGATCGAAAGTGAAGCACAACTAGTATAATACGTCGCATTAAAAATCCATTAGTTTAAATTTCTTCTCACAGAAACATCTGCAATAGAAGCATTGCATGTATAAAGATGTCGCATTAAGGGAGGGGGGGGGGGTGATGGTGGGGTGGGTGGGGCAAGTGGACACTTCCCCCCAAATTTTTGGAAACGTTACTTTTATGCTCACCTATTTAAATTATCGTATAATTACTTTTATCGATAAAAGAAATTTTCACTAAAAAGTGAATGAAGATCGATTTAATTTATTACACCGATGTTTCCTATTTTCAAAAAATAAATTTTTGGACGCAGAAATGATAATGATGGTACACAGATATTGATGATAATTTACTGTAAGCTAGTTGTGTAATTATGTAATTGTAATAGCAATAACTATTCTTTATGCTTTGTGATAGCGAAATTCTATGCAATTTTTCATTTTCTTTTTGAAAGGAATGGCTGTTTTTCATCAAAGGTTTAAAATGATGATAGGCATGTGTGTTCAATCAAACTGCTTGTTTTTACGTCTTCGTGTTTCATGAAAAATTCTCAGAATTCAAGATTCTGTTACATCAGTCACGTTGTGTTTCCGCAATAGCACTCAGGTCTATTTAATATAAAACAAGTTTTTTTTCTGAGGAAATACGGAGATAAAATTCCTTCACATTCAAAACTCAGAATACAAATGATATTTGTTTTGTGTTCCAATTGAATGCAATAGATGAATGTTATAAATCTAACTTGCATCATCTGTCTCTAGTATTCAATTTTACGTCGCTAATGCTTTGGTCACATTCGACATGATGCTGTCAAATCTAAGAGAAGCTGCCATTGTAAGCCGTTACATGTATCATAATATTATCTCGTATTGTAACAAAAAAAAATTCCAGAACTTTGATTTATTATTTTAAAAAGTTGAGATTAGACATATTCACAGTGACACAAGTATACCGCTACTATTCAGTATCTCGAACTTCATTCACGAAATACTAGAGTAACGTTCGTAATAAAATGTTTTGAGTAATATTAGTTACTGTTTCTAACAATCGTACTAGAAATTACATTAATTTCATTAATTTACTTTCAGAGAATTTTTCAAGAATTTTGTTTTCACTAAATAGCTCGTTTCAAAAGACGTAAATCTCTAATTATCTTGACTAATTAATCAGAATATACACTGTACATTATGCATATGCAATGCCAATAGAAAAAACCACACGCAATGAGAGGAAATACATTTAATAATTGAATCATTTGGACAAAAAAGTCAGGATTAAATTGGATGACCCGAAATACGGTTATAATTATATATCCTCCACTGGAAACGCGCGATATGAATGTTTGATTTTAGCAATAAAGAATACTCTGCACATAAAATGGTTGATCTTCGAATGACTCTAAAATGAAATAACTCTATATTGTTGTATAAAGTAGACCTATAATAACAATTTTTTAAAATTTATTTTATTAATTATTTATTAATAATTTTATTAAAACTTAAATTTAATAATTTTATTTTATTAAATTTAAGTTTTTAAAGTTATCTTAGTAAAATATATTTTATCTTAATTATTTTATTTTATCTATTTTATTTTTTTAACTTAGGATCTTTTTAATCAGGTTATATTTATTTCAGAAAATTTTCAATTCTTTTATATACAACTTTTCAATGATTGAAATTGGTTCACTGAGCGTTTATTTTTGTGATATTTATCAGATGGAGCTGCTGAGTTCTAGTTAGTGTTCATATGCTATATTTTTATCCGAAATTTTTCACTATTACAACAAACTATGACACCTAATAATGCGTAACTTTTGACGAAAGTTTATTTTATTAGTTAATATAATAAAGCATAGCATAATTATTCAGAGATTTATCTCATATTTTCAGCAATTGAGCTAATTTGAAAATAAGCATATTAATTAACAAATAAATTATTTGATTTATTTGCTTATATGTAGCAAATTTTTCTCACACTCAAATAATTTCGAGCATAACTGCGAATCCAATTTAGATGCAATTTTCAACTCGTGGGAAAATAATTACACGAAAATTGAATGCCGTAATTCTGCTAAACGATTGATGGATTCGATGAAATTTTTAACCCTATGTTGGTCGTTTACTAAACGTACGTAACCTTATTTAAACTTATATTTAATTTCTCTTGAGAATAAAATAGAGTAAGCTACTAATCCATAATGCGATATAAAAACGCGGTTACTTTTTTTACCCATTTTTATCTTTCCCCGCCCCTTTTCCTACAACCTGCATGTTAATGAAAATGAATGTTTTCAGTAGTCGTTAGTTATTCGCGTAAAATCTAACAGGATTAGTAACTGGTTGATTATGCAAAAAAGATTGCTTGAAACTGCGTTACAAACATATACTAGATTTCAGACTATTATAGTAATGCCTGATTCATTATAGATGTTCAATTACACCGCGGTGTTGCATTCGCTTCTTGCTATAGAAACAAATGAAACAGTTGTTAGAATTCATTACGACTGTTTGCTGTCCGGTATCTTATAACAAAACCAACAAAGAATCCGGAAACAAACACGAGTCTGATTAATTGAATAAATAACAAATCAAATATTATATTTTTTAGTATTTAGTCATATCACTCCCCACTGGCAAAAGTTTGGATGGTCTACAAAAATAATATTCTGATTTTTGCCAAATACCATTCGTCTCGGTACAGATATTACTTAACAATTTTTTTTTAATTAAGCGTTAATTTTATATAAAGTACGCGTATAAAAAACTTATTGAAAAAAGTAAATAAAGAAATTCGCGACATTTAGAATTATTTTCGCTTGTCTTGACAATACTGCAATAATTAGACAAAACGTCCTTATGCCAACGAGCTTCTATTGTAAAATAATAGACTTAATAAACAACTAGTCTAATAAGTCTAACCGTAACATTAAAGTTTTTATTTTTTTATAATATTAGTATAAAATTAATATCTCTACGTCATTTGAATATGATAAATTAGTTTCAATTTTAAATCGAAAATTAATACGATAGCGTATCTTTAAATTGTAAATTTAAAGATACGCTTAAGTTCATTTACACATAAGTTAATTTACTGTAAATTAATAATAATTTAACCAAAAAATAAAAATACTAAAATAACCAATTAATATTTCGAATACGCATTCAAAACCTAACAGATTTTTTTGGTGCTATTTCATCTGCCAGTAAAGAGTTAAATTATTAATAATTCTGAACATTACAAAAAAACAATTCAAGTAATATTCAGCGAATGTCAATTACATTGACAGTTTATGCTAATTAACAACGTTGTCAGAAACATGGAAACGTGAGAAGAATATTATCTAAATAATGAATTTCGCTTTTTAGTCCTTTGCAGAGTTATATCATAAATTGAAAATTACCGCGAACATTCCCATTCTGTTTTCGTGTAAATCTGCGTTACATTTGAGTAGATTCGACGCAAGGGAAACGTTTATTTCGTTGCGGCGGTAAATGGCGCTCTAGTAATGGGCACGTAAACTATGACGTCGCGGTCAGCTGACCAGCGACCGGAAGATGTAGCTGCTGCGATCTGGAGATCGGGTTTCGTGATGGGCTCGGAGGGCTCGGCAATGTTTCATTCGATATCGTGTCGTTTATATGTAATAAACAATCTCTAATCTAGCTTTAACCTTGGTTGAACACTCCGGACACTAGTCAATAAGGACACTGGTCACTCCGAGCAATGATTACTCAGAAGACTGATCACTTCGACTGTTCACTCAGAACACGGGTCACATCTGCGGCGGTAACATTGGACACGGGTCCATCTGTGAACACCGATCCAATTATATCCTCAGGGAAATTAACGTACGAATTGTACAAAGATAATACGAAGCCACATATACTTGAATTGACAGCTTAGTCCTTTTATAATTACAATTACAAATAAAGTCAAAGTTTTAATAAGATTAAATAGTTAAATTTCAGTTAACGGTGCAATTGTTCAACTTATAATACTACTACTACGCTACTACTGTTTAAAATCCATAAAATTACAATGAAATCAGCTTCTCAATCCCTAGAAGTTATAATTAAATCGATCACGTGTCGATTCGGACAAGTGATGAGGCACCTTTCGCTTTCTAAAAGAATTACTGAAGAAATTTGAACAAATTCGAATCAAACTCAAACTCTACACGGAGTCGAAAACAGCACTAAGCATTGACAAAAGAGCTGTTTCAAGATTGAACAATTTATCACAATTCTCCATAGCATTAATCCCATGGAGAGTTTAGCCTTTATTTTTCACGGGCGATAGTTCTCTTTGGTCCAAGTTTCTGCAGATTTTTCAAAAAGCACAGCGCTCTACGAACGCAGAGTTTAGACTAGAAAATATAGCAGAAAATTTATCTTAATGAATACTTTAATTAAAGCAAAACTAAAAAGTGTAATGATATAAATCATAATTCGTTCTGTTGTGACTATATTCCTAGTCTTAATCGTTAGCGTTATTAGAATCGACTGAGTTATTGATATCTATAATGTGTATATGGGCCTAATGATAAGTTTTGATCATAGTTATATATTAAGCGCACTATAATGGTCAATGCACTAAAAGATAGATTCAGCAGACTTACTTCTTATGATAGAAATAATATTAAATAATATTAAGTAAATCATATAATAATAAATAAATTTATTATATTATGCGAAAAATGCCTTTAAATCATTTTATAAACTAGTTTCATACAGTTTAATTTTAAAAATAATATCTCTACGAGTATAAGTAAGTTGGCTGTTTAAACGGCAGAGTAGCACAGGTAGAATAAATGCCAGGAATTAAAGTTTTAAATATAAATTTTGATAAAAAACTATAATTAGCTAGATAATTTGTTCAAAAATTGTTCTTGCTCGCAATAGAATTTTTATTCTGTAGCCGAACTTATTTATAGGCCTAGTTGAGTATTACAGGTTATAATTTATATGGTCAATTCTTTTACAAAAAGCATGCAATAAGTTGTTTTCCTTTTTTTAATATTATAAATTTGTTGTCACTGAAGATAATTCATTAAATGAAATATTTTGTAAAAAACGATGCATCACTGAACTCTTTGTCATGCAGACAATTCATCATCAGATATTTAATTTCTCCAGCAGTTTAACTACCAGTGGTTTCATCACCTGAATCAGAGATGCAATTTTCTTCTTACAAGAATTTTCCATCTCTAACTATAAGATAATTTCGCAACAAAGAATTTCTTTCTTTTTTTGAAACATCTTACGAGATTATTGCAATTGTTTACGTAAGTTTGCACTTAAAATTATATAACATGAAGTTAATGAAAAAATAGTCCATTATTGACTCCAGGCCTTTATAAACTCAACTGTTACCTCAGTTTATAGCATTCAATGAGTAGACCTAACAGTCAAGTTGTCTTTTTCCCAACACTAATTATTCAACTGACCAACATGCTACTGTATAGTATCCAATTTTTGAAATTATAACAAATTATTACGCACTAACTGATGGTAATAAAAGTATTCTTTAAAAGGAACTGTAGTAATTATATACGTTACATATTCTGCAAGTTTATATATAGTATGTAACTGTGTAAACTATTTATACTTTTGTATTTGAAGATAATATCAACATAAATGACATCTTGCTAAAAATAAAAATTCATAACAAATGCCAACAGAAAATTCGAGTATATAAATGAATTAAAACATAACGCCAAACCTATCTCACTGTGAAAGACACAACGATACCCACAATATATGAAAGATAAATTAGTTTTGCGAGCATGGAATAATGTCAACAAAATATTTGCTCTGGAGCATATGAACAGGAATAATAAGGTTTTTTGTAAAATATAGTGTTATGATGTACTTTGTCATTCAATGCGGACTCTAGCATTCTTGATAAAACTGAAAATGAATGGAAATGAAGTATTAACAAGAAGCATATGTGTATTTTACTGTGAATATTCTTATACTTATATAGATCACTAATAATTTATTTTTATTTTATCAGTATTTATGAAGTATCCTTGATATTAATGAATATTACATAATAATTTGTTGACTTGCCTAGCCTATTGACGATGCATAGCCTATTAGTATCACAGATATGTGCAATTTATTCATTTAAAATCCAATTACAGAAAAAAGTAAAATATTTAAGCCTATATATAAAATTAAATATATGTACGTTAAAAAGCAAATAAATACGCAGTACATATGATGAGCGTTCACAATCTATCACTTACACAACTCCTTGCAAGACAATGAGCGCAAACATTGAAATTGTTAACGTATAACAGTTATTTATACTTTTTAAATTTTATTAATAGTGAAGCTTTGTAAATAAAGTTAATATTTCATGCATTATTTCATAGTTCATTAACGATGCAATGTAGGCTGCTTTCAATCAGTCGTTTCAGATTTGACGCATTTAGCATATATTACTGTATCATATTTATTAAAAGTATCATATTTAGCATATATACTTTCAGTACAAATTTTGCATTTTTCTTTCTTTCATTATAAATTATATTCAGCTAACATTCGGTTGTAACTCAATTTCTTTTTAAAAAATAGAGACATCATTTTTTATAGTCCGGAATCTCTATCTTATTTTGCTACTAGTAAGTCTTCTCGAAAATATTTTTTCATTTGTTTGATTTATTTTCTATAGCTATGCGCAGCTGGCGATACTGATACATGTAAATAAATAGTTGCGTGTCCTCACAAAATATTATACACAGACAAGGATTAGGTTGATTAACTTCTAGACATCATTTATTTAATCTCATGGGTCGAGTAAATTCTATTTAGTTATTCAGTAGTTTTAGCCAAATCTGAAAAACTAAAAACTAGCAACAAGAAGAACATGAAATTTTTTTTTTATCAATTTGCTATATCTAAAACTTAGCCTTATACTTAAGTGTACAGATTTTTTTACTCAATTTTCATCTTTCTTGATGCAAAGCTGATTAAAGTATTATTGAAATTTCTACTCTTTGATCCTAAATCCAAGTGCAAAGAAGGCCGTTAGAGGGCTAGGGTAATTAACAATTACGTGTTAAACGATTAAAAAAAGTACGATTTGCTTTGAAAAAATTTAATTTAAAAAATAGATAAATTGAAAACATTGAAGCAAAAATACAGACTAATTAATTTAATAAATATTTTAGCTAAATTGACACCATTTGTCAACATTTTGTCTGCCAATTTTATGGAAAGGATGGACGTAATTTTAAAAAACAATTATCATTTATCACACGGTATTTAAAAAAATCAAGCTCAACGCAGTTTTATACATTTTCTTACCGGTGTATTTGCTTCAGTAACTTTAATCTGTCAGGTGTTTTCAATTTATTTAT
>JAQIXG010006449.1:0-10306 GCA_034700105.1 Oconnorella tubifera
TTTTGGGACAGTTTCCCAAGACACTTTTTAATTGTCTGATTTTTAAATGTTTGAACGTTTCTTAACCTTTTTATTTGCTATTATGTTAAATAACAATTATTATTATTGTATATTGCTATGTATTATTGTACACTGCACTGTTGTATATTGCACTTCTTTATGTTGAACGATTGTATAACTTTATTAAATGTTAGTGATTGGTTATTTTGAACATCAATGATATAACTGTTAATTAAATTATTACCAGAACATAGTTTATTAAAAATGTTAAATTTGCGTAACAGTTTAACGTGAATTCCGTACTATAATGATATAAGATGCATGAACATATTATAACAATATAAGATGCACTAACAGTAAGATGAATCTTCAAAATCAAACTCGTATTATTAAAATCTCAACAACTCATTACCCAAGGATATGAAGATTCAAAATCTGCAGATTGCAGAAATTTAAACCTAAGTGCAATATAAATCCCTATTTTACTATCTTGCAACAAGCTCAAAACATGCAAATCATAATAATTGGCTTTACAACATTGTGCTATAAGAAATAGCCCAAACAGAATGGAACTATTTGATTTCAACTTTCTGATCGAGAATTTTTGAGAAAGCGGGTTAAATATCATTATACTAGGATAGAAAAATGGAACATTAATCTGATGATGATAGACAACTTTAGATATAAACAAAATCCACTATGCTTAAGAATATTATTCCAAAGTGCAGCAACTGAAAGTGTAAGAAAGAATAGAATGGAATAAAATGCAGACCTGAGTATCATTGTTTGATGCTTGTGGTGGAGCAATGTTCTTAGATAAATGATTCAATAAGGAAACTAAAGGAAGCATACACTCATGTTCATTCAGCACATCCATCTCCATCTCGATCTGATCATCGTTGCTTGCAGTAGAACTGTTGGAAACTATGGATGACTAGCAGCACAACAAGATATTTCATACATTCATAAGAAAGAAGTCAAAACTTAAAGCATAAACATACAGAATACAGAAGACAGTGAAAGTAAACTATTTTTATTAACCAGTGGTTTTTATTCTAAACTTTATTAATGACATTGCTCTTCAAAAATTTATCATTTACTAATATTACACTGTCATTCGCCAAACTTAGTTTGCTTATAATTTTTATGCAATCATATATTTTAAAATTAATCAAATGATATTTTGCAAATTTTCTTATTTTTTGAACAATATTTTAAAAAAACTTAAACATTTACAACTAATTAAAATATAAAATAAAAAATTAATTTTTTATTAAAATATAAAATTAAAACAAAATTTTTTAAATGTAAATCATGAAAGAATATTGGAGAGTTGTGAGCATTTTTTTAATCAAAAATAAAAGACTTAATTAAACACCCACACTTGCATGACACCTTTGTAAAAAAACTTTTCCTTCGAGCAAAATGCCCCCATCCCTATACTTCTGCCTCACCTAGTTATTAACCCAACAAAATGCCCCCATCCCTATCCTTCTGCCTCACCTAGTTATTTACCCAACAAAATGCCCCCATCCCTATCCTTCTGCCTCACCTAGTTATTAACCCAACAAAATGCCCCCATCCCTATCCTTCTGCCTCACCTAGTTATTAACCCAACAAAATGCCCCCATCCCTATACTTCTGCCTCACCTAGTTATTAACCCAACAAAAATGCAAGACAACAAAAGATTTAATTGAATGCCACTGTGGGCATTAAGAAAACGCAGAGATTACCAAACTTTTTGACATGAAACCCTTTTTCTAGAACATTTTGCATGAAATCAGTTTTTCACGTATATTCATTATTCATATATAAAGACAGTAATAAACAGTTGCAACACAATCAATACTATGTATCAATCAATTCATTTATATAGTTAGCAGCTTCAGTGCTGATAAGTGAAAATAAAAAATTAATAAATCTAAAAAATAAATAAATAGCCAAATATTTCAGAAAGTCTTGATGTTTTGAAAAATCGGCTACTTAGGGCATGAACCATTACAAGGCCATCATTACTAAGCCAATATTAAATATGCATCACTGTTGTTTTAGTTGACGTTATGACTACTACGCAGTTCGTTAACAAAAATTCAGATATTTTCGTCGATGAGACAATTTTGATAACGAAACTCAACTGAAATTTCTGTTGCAATGATAATGACAACAAAAACTTACGGTGATAATAAATAAATAACAAACAAATAATAATAAAAAATAAATAAACAATAAAAAATGACAATGATCAGCAAAATGTCTCAAACAAAGAAAAGTACTTACTGTACTTATTGTTATCTTTTTTTAACAAAAATATCCAAACACTTTTATTAGACTACATTAAAACTATGATCACAATTAAAATCCAGACTAAAGCAACACTACATGCATGCCGCTAATGAGTATTGAGAAAAAAGTAGACAGGATGTATCTACAAAAGTTAATATTTCATCCTTTACTTAATTCAGATGAATAGAAATTCAAACCCGTGCAATTATGCGAGTTTTTACACTCGTCTGTCCCTTCTCATCATCATTACTCAACCCGGCTGACTTAGACATTGAAACGACGGACGCAGCGAAGTCAAATTGACTGACATCGACATTAAGACTGCTGTCAGCTAGGTACTGTGATGTCAGATAGTGAACTGATGCTGATGTATCGCTATCACTACGAGTGTCACGCAGCTCTTGACGTATAGCGTTGTACTTGACACGCCTTGATATAGGTGCCTTTGACATCAAAATAAATGTCATATATAAACATTATACAATAAGTATATAAGTTTATTTATTATTTAATATCATTTGGTAATAAAACTAATTTCAGTAATTTCTAAGAAGAAAATCATCAAAATTAGAGAGACTCTTACACAAAAATTATCTAAAGTCAAAAAAGACAACAGGCAAGTGAATGATATGCATCAAATTATATATTCTATAATGTCAGAATCAAACACATTCTTTAGAATATTATATCATCTGTTAGCTGAATGAGGTACACATCTACTAAGTCTTAATGCACACAATTGTTTACTTAACAAATTAACCGTCACCTACGAGTTAACTTGTAATTCAGTAAATGTTGCTCTATTGTTCACTAACGCTATTCTAATTCACTTCTAATAACACTGCTGTATTCTGAAATTGAACTTTCAGAAAACAGTAGTAAATCTTGAGATAAACTTAATCAGAAAGCATAAAAACTATAAGATGTCATAAAAGCGTTACCTCAAATTCTATTGGAAAATGATAACACTTTGTTATATCAATGAGATTTTCCCACAAGAACTGACCCTGTTGCAAAACATATAAATTAAACAAATTTAAATAAAACCAATAGTCATTAATTTAACATAGAACATTGATTTACTCTTTATTTAGATAACAAGATATCTAAATAAATACAATAAGTAAATTTCAGTTTAATATCTTGTTATTCAACAGCCATTAAACTGAAATAAAATGAAAGTAATTCACATAATTTGATAATAAAATAGAGTCAGCTTAATTACATATTAAATTAGTTTAAAATTATCGTCAATCTTGATCTAATTATAAGATAAATTTTTTAACACAGAAACCAGATTAACTGTTTTTTTAGTTAGTGCTAAAAGTTGAAGTCATAACATCATGTATATGTAGAAACTTAGAACCATTTTCACAATGTTCTTGATATTAATTAAAATTAAACTAATCTTAAACCACACAAAATAATTACATTAAATTTAATTCCTAATAACTTGTGTATCATACTACACAAATTCTTGAGTTGATGTTATCCGCTTAAAAAGCTTTAAAATATAGAAAAAATTAATTCATAATTTAATATAATTATAACTTCTAAATTAGAAACGAAAAAGTTTAACTATCTATATTTTGTGTAATTGCTTTAAGTGAATTTTAACTAAAGTTTAGCTGTGTTTCAGTGATATAAAAGTATAACTTCTTTTAGTCTAAGCACATCACCTATAACACACTAGGTTTTTCCGTATTAATTGTAACTACAAACAAAACAGGCCAGCTTCTATTATTGCATATATATTCTTCTCAATCAATTATACTGTGCTACTTTTTAACAGTTGAAAGAAGGTTAACCTTCAGCAAAGAAATCACAGAGAAAAAATAATGAACTGAACATGCTCCTGTGTGTTCCATTAAGTATTTATTTCGGTTAATATTAGGTAAATGGTTAACCAACTAGGCGAGACTTACCAGAAGGTGGTGGTGGTGGGGGAGGCACTTTGATTTTTAAAGAGACAAATGTGTTTTGACAAAGATGTTGATAAGTCATTTACAATGTGTTTTGACAAAGGTATTGATCAGTCATTTTTGATGAGTTAACAATGAGTGCGTCTTATATAAGTCGGATAGATTGAAGAAATAAATATGAATAAGAACAAAAGTAAGTTGATGTACAAAGTAAATAAAAAAAGACTTAATGAAAGTGGCTAACCTTATTAATATTGTCAGTGAACAGAAATCCGTTGTAAAATTTGATTTCAGTTTGAGTAAGACTAATGACAGCTATGAGAGTGTTGTAAGCAGCACAATGACACTGTCTGTACAACTCTGTACAATGCTTGTTGCCTCTCATATCTTCACTCTTTATTCCATTCATTAATCTGCACATTATAGTTATAGACAGTTAACTATGTGCATGACACCTAAGACTCTGATGCATGATGACAGAGTGGGATCATAGACAGTCTATAATAAAAGCACTTCTCCTTTACAATGCTTAGAACTATCAGACTCTGCAGCATGTGTTAGCTTGTAATCAATTCATTGTAAATCTAAAAATTAATCATGGGTCTGTAGGTGAGTTTATCATTATGCGTCATCATTATGAAAATTTATTTTCAAATGAAACACAAGAACAGCGAATATCAATATAAGTCAACAGACAAAAGTAAATCATCCCTATCTGATGATACCTGACAAGCAAATACCAATAAAAAAATAATTAATACAAAAATTATTTTGAATTTTTACAATATTTAAATTTAACAAACATTTACTTACATTAAAAATGGCAGTTTAATTTTTTTTGATTAAAACTTTAAAATTATATTACTTCAAATACAGTAGTGACCTGCTGAACTTAATAAACTTATTGTGCCACTGAATCACTTGTAACAAAATAATCACTTTTATATTCATATTTTCAGATCAGAGCGAATGTTTAAAGAATTGACTGCAGTTAGCTACACAAACAATTAATCTTACTTGGTAATGGCAGTAGTCATTTCTTTACCAGTAATCTCTCCCCGACTATCAGCACAGTAAGTCTGGTTGATACCAGAGTTCTTAGAATGAACGTAGTCCTTACTGAGTCTAGTGTACATCACTTCCAACAACTGATAGCAGCAAAGTTTTGATGTCAACTGACTCTCTACCACTGCATCGGTTGTCTGTTGTCACATGACACAACGTCACTTCAAATTATTTATAGTAGTTTGTATTTGTTAACTAGCTGCTTTACATCATATCGACATAGAGAAACTGAGTTTGTAACAAACAACAATTATTTATAAGTAACTATAATGATGATATCGATGCTGAAAGCATGGTTGCCTAATATCAGGTAAAAAAATTAACGAATAACATTTACAAAAGCACTTCATCAAGATTAAAATATTCAGAAATATCTTATATTTCTTACTTTTATCATAAATTTATTGTAAACTGTTGATAAAGTCTAATATACGAATAAATATAAAATGTGATTAAAAATATTTTGAAAAGAATTTTATTAATATAAAATAAAATATTATACATAAAAATATTAAATCATACTTTATATAAAAATCCATTAATAAAAATACAAATACCAAAACTAGTTTTACAATGATATTATTTTACAATTAAATATTTTAGCTATCATTTTGATTATTATAAATATTTTTCCTGCAGAAATTTTTTTTTTTTAAAAATAGACAATTGCCTTTAATACTTTAACTTCAGCTGTTGAGAGAATTTGAACAATATGTTGTGTGAAGAAAGTATTGAGAGAAGAAGAAGAAGAGGCACGAATAAGAGAGAGAAAGACTCTGTCAATGACAGCGCGACGTTGACTTGTCATGAGACAACCTTTTTCTTCAATTGACATCTTATACACCAGGTCCAGTACAGCTAGTTGTTTATCTACCAGTAGTCTGCATAAAACAGAGTAAGCACTTTCATTCAATTTTGAGGAATTTGTAAAATCATATATAGCTAGCAAAAAATAAGCTACAATTAAAAAATATGCTAACTTAGCTACAAACATAAGCTAAGTTTGCTTATATACAATAAGCAAAACAAAATATATATTAATATGAAAAAATAAATTATCAAAAGTGCACGGAAGCTGAAATGATAACCAGAGTCAAAAAATAGAGCAGTATCTGATGCTTTACAATAATATACATTAACTTTAAGTGAAAGTATATTATCATAGAGGTCCAGGGACTATTCTACCTTACAGCACACGGTGCATGGCTTTCAATTAATTCTATATACAAGTATAAGCCAATCAAAAGCAGTAGTCATCAGCCTTATAATCTAATACCAATACTGGCATTATCATTATCATTATTAAATATATATGTATTTAATGCATCCACGATATAAGAAAACCTCTTACATTACTTGTTCTGTGATATTCAGTACCCCTCACAAAGCAAACAATAAAGTATACATCATTTATTTTATGATTTCTTCTTGATGTATCCTTCATCAAAACATACAGATTCAAGTATTTTATTTAAGAAAGAAAAGAATGACTGTTTATGACACCTTTTCATAAAGCGCACAAGAGACGCCTGTATGTTGTCCTCACAAACATGCTTCCCTTCACGACACATCACACTAATTAACAGCTCCAGCAGCAAACAGCTTCCAGACAACTCCAAGCTAAGCAATACCTGTAACATCACACAACTCACAGATCAATATCAGACCTCAACTCACTCTACAGCAAGACAATTAATTCAACAAATATTGCAACCTCTCTAATAGAACACTGTATCCTGCACATTATACTAGTTAAATCTTTGCTTACAAGCAAATTTAATTATTTTAAAAGCATTCAATGAATCTAATTATTTATTACTAACTTATGTACTTGCTTATTATTAACACGAGTAATTTTTAGCAAAATTTTTCATAAAAGTTCCTCCAAAATGATTTTTTACCCCAAAGGGGTGGTAAGAAGTCTTAAAATGTTTATTTTTGCCCCGCCCAAATAAAGTTACTCTCTGGAAGTGAAAATAAATGCTTTGGTAAAAAAATACTATTGAAAATATCCCCCCCCCTCCCCGTCTCAAACCCCGCCCACAACCATTTAAACCAAAATGCAAAAAATATTATGGTTGAAATATAAGCGAAGGTTTATTTCTACAGTACACACAATATTTGGTAAAGTACACACAATATTTGCAAAGATGGGTGAATTTTTTTTCTGAACCACTCCCCCCTCAACCCCACCACCACAAACGTGTTGCATGAAATATAGCTTAAATTCCTTCACGGATCTTAGAAAAGTCCACACCAATTAAGCAAAGATAAATTATATGCGAATTTGTATAAAGAATAAATATACAAACATATCTACAAATATACCTTTATATTTTTAATAGATTATCTCTATTTAAAAATCTCTCTTTCTATGCAAAAGAATCTACAAAATTAGAATCTATGGCTCTCCAGCAGAATGCTAGCCACAAGAATGTATAGAACATGGATGACACTATCTTACTATCTTACTAACTGACTACAAGATAAAAGATTTCTTTGCTGGAGTAAGAGAATTTATATAGTGCACGCGACAGGAGAAAACTTATTTTTCTTTTGTTACATAATGCTGATATCATATTTCAGTAATTGACTGAATGCTAAACCATCAAACCATTATTTCTGTTACATTGTTTATCAGTACAATAAATCAAATACCTTCTGTAAAGCAGCAAGATACTCGGTATACTTGACACTACCAATCGGATACTCTGTACTTCTCAGAGGAAAATTATCAGCAACAAAACTATCAAGATTCTGTCTGCAAAAAAAAGAAAGATGCTGAGCCTGTGCTGCCAGCAACATTAACAATAATAATAATATGGTACAACTCTGTTTAGGCAGCAAAACTTTTCATTTCTAGCTTTTTTCACAATTTTGAAGTAAATTTCTCTAAACTGTTCCACTGATATTAATACAAAATTTAAATAAATGTACTGAAAAAGATGACAATAATATAATGAGAAAAAGTTCAACAGTATTAAAATGCACATCTCTATTAACACAACAAATTATCACATACTTGAGTTGAGCATTGTCATGAAGTGTTACAAAAAACATAAGCAAATCCAGAGCACCAGTCTACAAACAGATATATAATTTAACTGCCTTTCTGTCTATTTGTCTGTCTATCTGTCTGACTATATGTCCAATTATCTGATTGGACAAATAGTCAGACATTTTCTTGAATTATCTGATTCAAGAAAATATATGCAAAAGACAATACATGGCTTAATAGAGAAGTAATCAAGCACCCTTCTTTCATTGATAACTAGAATGCAATTGAACTAACATCCATTCCTCTTAAGTTAAATGCATAAATTTTCCATGTTCAGTGAAGTGATATTATTACATTGTATTTACAATTTTATCACCTAAGACGCTGTCTGGAATAAGATTTCTTACTTATAAATCTTTACATTCTATACAGTTAAGAAAAAAGTTATAACAAGAAAAATTCATCATGATGATCATTATGTTGCAGTTGATAAATCCACAAACCTTAAAAGGAAGGCTGGTTTGCTTATCAATCAGTAGACCACAGTACATGGAGTAAACTACAGTCTGGAAACATTTATGTTTAACAACATTTGATTCCACAAGAATGACTTTAGTCAGCAAGTTTAAAGTCATCTGTTTTGTCTCCAAAACTGCAACATCAGTTCGCCACCAAGACTCAAGCTGATACCAGTGAGTGAGCACCGAGTTAGATACAGTAGATCCATATCTATCACACACACAGATGATGTGAATCAGTCAAAAGTATATGTAAAAAGTCATTTCAAATATTCAACATCAATTATTTAGCAGCACAACATGCTTTTAGATTTTAACATATCAATATACGTGATGATGATAAACTGCAACAATGAAAGATAAGAGCACTCTCACATAATCCCTTTTACAATCACTTCTGGTTCAAATTGAAGCGACATCAGTTGTGTAATATAAAAGTGATTTAATACTGATGACATGACAATGTGCAGCAGCATTTGTTGCAATTAAGAAATAATTTGCAATGCAAGTGTGATAACACATTATGTTATATATTGTCGGTAATTTTATAATATTAAATATTAATGATACAAAAAGCACTGAATGAGCCTAATGTCCATGCCATTGCATGATTAAACAACCCAAGTATACTATAAATAAATAATAATAACAAATGAATACAATTACTTGTGTCTAAGTTTGATATCTTGTTTGACAGTATCCAGCATTCCACACAACACATTCCCAACAAGCACAGACAACTCTAATCTCTCACTCATGTGTTGCATCAAACAAGTCAGTGTGGCATCACAGTTAGACACAAGATGGATATCAATAGTTGTACGAAATGTTGCATGAAATAGCAAAGCCTGTGCACTGCCTGCAGGACTAGAGATACTTGCACTACCTTCAGACTTAAAACCAGTTTGTTGACCTGAGCTCTGTTCAGTTTTAATGTCACATGAAGATATTGGAATGGTATCAACAAACATCTTGAGTAAGCTATCAACCTAAAATATATATAATATTTTAATTCTATAAAATAATTCTTATTCTATTATCTTGAAAAAAGTAAACACCTCTACAAAATGTCAACAACTTTCCTTTACCTAACTGTCTACTGCTACTACCACATTATCTTATAAAGAATCAGAGAGTTTATTTCACAATTTCACAATTATAATAACAAATTGTCCCTGCAAGACAATAAGAACTTCATACATAGAATGCAAATAAACTGAAATAAATATACTCGGTGCTTCATACCGAGTTATCAATGATGAAAGCAAGCTTGAGAAGCTGATTGAATACATCAATTTGATCAGGAGACAATCCATGTGATGTCATTGGACCATCAGCTTTAGATGTACTGCTCAATAAACTCTATAATGAATACAAAAATCATACAGAACTTTGATCCGAGTATATGTTAAGCCTGAGTCAAAAGTAACATAGATAGATAGATCTGTATATATGTTACAGTCAATCTGTCAAGTTAGGAACTTTGTAAAGTGCCTGACTTTTTCAGGCACTTTGTAAA
>JAQIXG010006450.1:0-10305 GCA_034700105.1 Oconnorella tubifera
CTCTCTCTCGCATATCCCTCATCATCTCTTTATCAATACATCCGCGTGAGGGTCTACCCGGTTCCAGGTAGCAGCTCTGTAGATCATATGTTGACACGGTGCAATATTTAGGCAAAAGTCATATCAGCAAAAATCTATGTCTCTAAACTTAGGCAAATGTTAAAAATACTATGGTTTATTTTATCAGCGTACAAATGTTATTTTATGATTAGATTTTGTATTCTGTATTATTATGATGTCCTGCCTTATAATTATTGTAGAATGTAATTTAATCTATCAAACAATTCAGTTATTATAATCAGTTATTAAGCTAGGCTTGATATAATATAATCAGGGCTCATTAGCCAAGTGGTTAGACTTGTTAGATCGAACTTGGATCTGTTGTATCCGACTCGAATGCTCTAACCATTTGATAATTTGAATCGGTTACAACATATCCAAGTTCGATACCCATGAAAAGCCACTGCATTGCACACACTTTATAGTAAGGTGCATAAATTGTCCTGCTACATCTGGGCCATTCATTGTAGTAATGCTTTAATCCATGATTGTAAACTTAATCTAAACAACTCACAGATATTTATTTTACAAAGTCAAATGTCCCATTATTTCTGTCTCGAGCCCATTGAGCAATACAATTCATAGCTTTTTCATGCTAATGTGACATTAATTACGATACAAACAAAGCAAGGATTGCCTCTTTTTCCACTCCTCTTTCATCTTTATGTCTAGTGTATATCTTCGCAATTGTTTTAGGCTTTATTATGTTTCTAGGTGGACGGTTACTCGGTATTTCATATAAGCTTATTCCTCTCTCGCACTTTCCTTAGATTGTCGTCTTTTATGCAATATATCAAATAAAAGAGAAAGAAACTTGAATCCGTTGAAAATTTGTCGAGAGTGGCTTAGCTGCGTTTTTTATCCTACTTTTATCTGTCTATCCATCTTTTCTGTCGCTGTCTTTGCGCGTGTCTGTCTGTTTCTCTGTCGTTTTGTTTGTCAATCTGTGTGCGTCTGTATTATTTCTCTATTTGACTCTGTTTAATGAATCTTTTTAATCGATATAGAAAACAAACTATAAGTGTTATTGTTTTAATTACATTTTTATTCTACATTGTGTCATCTGAAATAGTGATATTTTGTAAATTTAGAAAAAAAATCATTCAACAGGTTAATATACTTAATATGTTAATCAAATTTTATCTTATCTTATATATTATACAGTAGGAAAATATAGTTTTAGTTGTTATCGTTACCACTTTAAACGACTACTTTACCACTTTAAATGAAACGTTACCACTTTAAATATATCGTGAATATTTATCTAGACACATAATGATTGATTTTTTACTTTAATTCAATGTTTTCAAATAAAATGGTTAACGAATTAGCGTTCACATATTTATAAAAGTTGCATACATATTCTAGTTTAACTAAATCGCGACCAAGTTTTTGACGATTTCGCACCAAGTTTTTGTTACATTCTAGAATATTCCTACTGGTTCCTACTGTTTTACTCTCTGTTTGTATGTTTATATGTCTGTTTGATACGCTGTCTTTCGGTTTGGCTGTCTACCCGTCGGTTCGCCTAATAATTTCTACAATGTCACAGAAGATCTTTTATGTTTTTTTAAAATTATAGTAGTAGTCCACAGTTTAATTATTTCCTGTAAAAGTCTCCATATATTGTTGAATGTTTATTGCTTCTATATATTAAGTTTTGTTATTATATGAAAAATGCTATTTCGAGTAGCTTCTTAATGGCAGTGCAGCTGTCATTAGCAGCTAATTGCTAGCTATTGGCGTATTTAACTTTATTTAATATTAAATTACAATGTCATTAACGCTAAAGTCTATTTCATTTAATTTGTAATTCTTTGTATTAAAATTAACAGTAAAAGAAACTTACAAAAGCTAGCTAATTACGTAATATATGCTTTAGTATTAATATTACAAAACTCAGTAGCCATTGCATTAGCCTTACATTAATATTTTTAAATTTTGAAGTTTTTTATGTTAAAGTTTTTTTGCTTTGTATACATGAATATTGTATACTGTGCCTTTCAAGTATTATATGATTAAAATGCTCATCATTGGCTACACAGATTGCATTTAAATTACTCGCTAGATCGCGCCGTGAAAAAGAAAACGAAAATTAGCTCGGAAATGAAGAAATCGACTTTTTATGATAAATCGTTCGAGTCGATAATTTGAATTATTGTCTATGCAGTTGATGAATGAATGAAGCTTAGTGTTGTAGATATAAAACTACATTTTTAACTGAAATTTTATCATGTTTTATTGAGCTATATTATTGGGCTAAACTTAATAGAAAAGTAATTTAAGTTTAGCGTCTAGATAACTGTATTCTAGGATAGCTATGTCTAATGTTGCTGACGATTTAAGCGTCTTACTAAAGGGCGCAGCAAGTTAGCGATATAGTAAGCGTATAGGAATCGAACCTCGACGTTTCGGTTACGAGTTTGGTGCTCTATCACATCAAAAAGCTTTTACAAGCATAATATGAAAATATTTGATAACATATTAAAAGTTATTCATTGGAAAATGCACAGTAAAATGAAAGTAGAAGTTATAATGCATTCAGTTTCGTGATTACAAGAAATAAGATTTGAACAATTTCTCGTTTTTACACCCAATTAAAATAAAATTTTCATTTATTTAATTGTATATTTATATTACTTAATTACATATTATACATCTTTGATTTCTTTAAATTACTTTTAAAATAAAAAGTGACTTTTTTACTTTTTCTTGCCTTAAATTAATTATAATTAACTTTATTTTATTTTATTTACATTATTTATGCTTTTAATTAACTTTATTTATTTATTTTATTTTATATTATTTACTTTATTTACTTGTCAGTTGTTAAAGAGAACGAGTCTGAAGCAGTTGAGTGCGTCTTGCCCTTCTCTCGTGACGTCAGAAGATGGTGCGGCAATGACGTCAGCTTTTCTTTTGTCAAGACGTCTATATAACGCGCATGTCTGTAATGATAGTGACTTCAGTGACGGTAAGTTACTTTAGTTACAGTAAGTTACTTCAGTGACAGTAAGTTACTTCAGTTACAGTAAGTTACTTCAGTTACATTAAGTTACATCAGTGATAATAAGTTACTTTAGTGACAGTAAGTTACATCAGTGATAATAAGTTACTTCAGTGACAGTAAGTTACCTTTTAGTGACAGTAAGTTACTTCAGTGACAGTAAGTTACTTCAGTGACAGTAAGTTACATCAGTGACAGTAAGTTACATCAGTGACAGTAAGTTACATCAGTTACAGTAAGTTACATCAGTGACAGTAAGTTACTTAAGTGACAGTAAATTACTTCATCTTCGTCTAGAATATATAAGAAAGTAATATTTTTAGGGGAGGTGCATAGTTATGAAGATAATAATAATCAACTGGAGGTATGACATTGAAATCGGTTTAAAACATCAGAATATAAACCAAATGAAAAATTGAAATTGAAATAGTGGCTTGTCTGATTATAAAATTTTATTCTAAAATTAAAGGCTATAGGATTATTACATAATTACGATCAGTAAGATGCGCTGTTATTGGCTAAAAAGTCTCTGTAGTGGATATTTTCATATACAGGACTTTTTCAGAGAGATGGGTGGATGGATGAATGGATGGTTGAATTGATCGATGCACGGATTGATGGATGGATTTATTGATGGGTGAATGGATTGATGGATGGATATTTCTGGAATTATATATACCGAATGTATATACTGTAATAATAATATATACATAATATATGCAGTATATTTATATAAGTTGTAAAATAATATTTCAGAATTGCGTTAGAGCCAATTAAGTATTTTTATTGACGAATGTTTTTGCTATTGAGTATCTGGCTTGTAGACTGCTTATTATGTGGTATCATGCATTTTCTTTAAAATATTGCAGCGAAGTTACAATAGTATATAGCTGGATATTTTATAAATAATTTCTCGAAAAAATGACTATTTATTAATTGAACACTCAGGCTTTGGGATAAAAATCAGCCCAATCTTTATTTATGATTACCTTGTCGTGCACCATAATTCAGAAAAAATACTTATACTAGTATTACTATATTACTATATCCTAGTATACTGTGCAGTGTGTGCACTACTGTGCACTTCTGTACTTTAATATACTGTGCACTGTGTAGTTAAAAGTCAATTGCTTTCAGTATTTAGTTTTTGACAACGCAGTTTAAAACGCATCACTAAATCGCCTCTATATAGGCTGGTATGACACTAAGCAATAAATAGGCAAGCTCAAGCACAAATCAATAATTTCTCTTTGATGATGACTACCAAAGAAATTCAATGATTTTTTTCACACTACATTACTTAAAAATTCTCATTGAAAGGAAATAATCGTTTAGGTTTTAAAGCTCTTGCTGTTTTTCGTCAAATTACATTATTTAGTGCACTTTATTAATGGCTTACTCGCTAATTTTTGAATTTCCACATCGAATTATGTTAATAAATTTCTTTTTATGCTGATAATTTCTTTTTATGATTAACTTCATAATAACTAACAAATATAAAATTACTAACAAGATTGCTAATCTTTTTTCAAAACAAATTCCTTTTGTCCATTTAATTTCTGGATTTTATTTACGATTATTCATATATCTCTTCTTGATTGCAATGGAGTCCAGTCATTCGAATCTTAGAACAAAAATGACAATATTGACATAATTATTCGCCTAATTATTATTACTTTTTAATTTATAATAAAAATTTAAACGCAAAATTAAATTCACAATTTCAAGGCGGTTTATACTTCTTCCTATTCCGGAACTCATTCAGCCATCTTGAGAGCTTATTTCCAGTTCTTGGAAACTTTGATCATCATCGGAATTTAGCAGTGCTGTCAGCAGGCCTGGTACACAGTGTCAATATAATTCCACGATAACTTTTTCTTATTGGTTTGGCTTTGACATTTCTATTAAAATAAATAATAAAGAGAATGATAGGATTAAGCTCCCTTGCTTAGTATTTGTATTGCAATTTACTTATATAATTGCATGATTGTCATTATAAACATTATCATTGATAATTTCGTAATATTCGAGAAAAAGAAAATTAGATCAAAGATCATGAAATATTACATGATAACTTAAACTTAGTGAAGTTTCCTGCATGCATAGGTTATTTAATAAAAAAGATCGATTTTACATTAACCTGATGCATCGGTTGTGACAATATTTTTTTTAATAATCCTAAATTTATAAACTAATTAGCTATTCAAATCAATGCCTAACTCTAATAATGAACTCTCAAACGAACCACAACTGCAATCCTAACCCCAATCATTAATAGTCCTTTTTCGATACATTTTTCAATCTCTATAGATGCTAAAATGCTAAAAATCGTCAAAAATATTAAGCAAACAATCTGGTATTATTCAATTAAAATTTCATAAAGATATTAACTTCAGTAACAAAATACTTCGCCCCTTCCCTGCGGCTAATCCTTTGGCCCCTGATTGATCTCCCCTAGAAATACTTCGCTCACCCCCCTCCCCATCCAGGGTGACCTTGGCGAAGAGAAAATCTTGTTGGAAAGACGAAACGGGTTTTAAATGAAAGCCCGAGGACTC
The DNA here is from genome assembly GCA_034700105.1 of Oconnorella tubifera. Taxonomy (NCBI): domain Eukaryota; kingdom Metazoa; phylum Annelida; class Clitellata; order Enchytraeida; family Enchytraeidae; genus Oconnorella; species Oconnorella tubifera. The sequence continues at coordinate 5,626 of JAQIXG010006450.1, forward strand.
GCTGCTCCAGAATCAATATAGCAATTCGTTGCGTAAACATGAAATCGAATTATTATTCGATCGAGAGTTGAACGCAAAAATGCGACGAACGAAATGCTCGATTAGAGAGAAAAAGAGCGCCAAATTTGAGGTAACAATTTTGTGGCAGGAATTTAAAATTGATAGATTACATCGGCAAGCGTTCGGTTAAGTAAGATTGGCAGGCTGCCAGATGCGTCACGCGATTGTGTGAAATGGAATTTGTCGTCTTTATTTTTTCGCTTTTTTCGGTTTATTTTCTTCCTTCGTTTTCTTTTTTTTACATGGAATAATTGACTAGATTATAAGAATATTACAGAATACAAGCTACTACTGTACTTTGTGCTTTTTAAAGACTATTGATTCGAAAGACATTGTTCTCGATGGCTTGTCGTTCCTAATTGAATTCGCGCTGTTTTTTAAATGAAACTTAAGTAACTAAAATTAGTTATTGAAAAAAATGGTTACCCTAATCCTATCTAATCATAATTTTATCTAACCCTAATCCTAACCAATAAATATATAAATGAGTATATAATTATTTTTATTGGATATGAATGGTGATGATGATGATGATGATGATGATGATGATGATGATGATAATGCTTAAAATGCAATTTATTTGAAAATATTAAACAATTTTGAATTGTTTATTTTAAAAATAAAGTTCAGTTTTAATATGATACAATTTTTCAGGAACACTTCACAAATCCATGCTCAATCTGTCAATCATTGACGCTGATGGCTCCGCCCTCTCTCATTCGTCTCTTCTTTCGTCCAATCAAAATCTACTCAGCACTCTTGGCGCCTATGATCTGTCTGCCAGGCCGCCATCTTGTGGTATAAATAACTCTGGGGATTTCCAGGGTGGATATAGTCTTACAAAAGGAGGTATGACCTTGTGCACCCCCCCCCTCCCATGCATTAAAATAATAACACTAATTTATGGGTTTTGAACAATGGTCTACAGACTTTTAATCTAAAACAGCGGTTCCAAACCTTTCTGATGCTGTGACCCCTCGATAACATTTGCCAAATTGTGGCGACCCTAACAATAGAATTTAAATTGTGGCTACCCCTAGACAACATTTGCTATATTATTTATTGATATTTTTAGAAATCAATTTGCAAAGTAATAAAATGTTTAACTTTACATTTTAATTTTGGGTTGTTCAATATACATTGCATATACATTGCATATACATTGCATATACATTGCATATACATTGCATATACATTGCATATACATTGCAAATACATTGCATATACATTGCATATACATTGCACAAAAACGCGCTTTTTATTTTAAAAAATTATTCTCAGAAGGTCTTAGGCGACCCCAATCAAATTGTCAGGCGACTCCAGTTCCGGTCGCGACCCACAGGTTGGGAACCGCTTATCTAGGACATTTTGTATACAAACATTTGCCCCAACAACATTTTGTCTATTAGTATATATATTTGGATGTTGTATTGCTTATTTTGGAGTAGAGATTGAAAATAATGCGTTTAAAAAAATTATATTTCAGCCGGTGTCCAGATTTGTATAAACGATGTTTCTGTGGAGAATCCAGAAGAAGGAGGAGTGGGCAGTGATGATGATCTCAATTTGGAGGCCATTAAGAAACAAAAGAGGAGATCGAGTTGGTGTCCAGAGAAAGAGAGGAAGAAAGATGAGAAGGAGGAGAAACAGAGGATGCTGGGAGTGGGGGGTAGAAGGTGAGTTGGGGTCAAATTTTTTTCAAGGAATATTTTAGTAAATTGTGAGAGAGAATATAAATTTAAATTCACTGGTCAAATAGTAGACAAGCAAAGTTAGAAAATATATAGGTAAATTGGACAGTTAAAAAATATTTTTTTAAATGTTACATTTAATGATGTGTTTTACGCATGTAATACACCAATATTATGAGTTAAACATATATTCTGTATGTACATTATATGTGTGTTGCGTATACATTGTGTTAGATATTATATATCTTATTGAATATTAAAAATATTAAAACATTTAAGTGCAGTATTGAAAAATAAGTCTAAATTGAGACTTTTTGAGAGTGTGATTTAAAAAAAATTATCTTTTAAATGAGATTTCATCGATTGCACCTCATTTGACTTTCTTTCACTAATCGAAACCCAGCTTTCTGTGCTGCAAGCTTAATTACTAAAGTGGGAATGACAGAATGGCGAAAATTCTTTTTAGAAAAATATTTTTCTAAATTTGTACGAAATCGATTCAAGGATTAAGAATATTGAAAGGAAAATGAACAGTGAATGTGGACTCCGTAATATCAGATTAAATTCAGTTAAACTCAGTTGCTGCTTTATATAACTATGTAACAGCTACGGACAGACAAACACAGAAACACAAAAGCACATAAAGTTTCAAGCACACAAACGCAAACACGCTTTCAGTCATTATAACATTAGTTATATGATTTTGATATCTCTTTTGATAATTACCAAAAATCTGCAATTAATGAGCACTTTTTACATTTATTCATTTCTAAAAAACATTTTATGAATGTTTATTTTTAAGGTACATTTAATTGCATTTTAGCGTTTTTATAGTTAACATTTGAAACAATGTTTCAGGATGGGTGTTTAAAGTTACCTTAAATTGCATTTAACGTTACAAAATTTCCATAAAAAACATTTTCTTCATGCTCTCTTTTAGCCAAAGTCTAAGCAGCCTAGAAGGTCAGGATGATTCTGATGACGACACTGATGACTCAAACGATGGCTATGACGTCACTGAAGAGCAGGGCATGCTGGCAGATGCTGAGAAGTGCTCTCCGTATCTCAGTCCACGAGAAACGAAGACTTTTCACGATCAGCCAGATGCTAGCACGCAGGAAAGATATCTTACAACTTCTGGCAATCAAGATCAAGGAAGACAGGTTTGTTGTATGGAAGAATGTTAAAAAGTGTGAACATTACGGTATGCAGAAAACTGGTTAAGTAGTAGTTTTAGTCATGAAAAAAAAGGTGTCGAAATGTTCCTTAATGCATTAGTTGATAGGTTGTAGAGTTTGTTTCTCATTTTTGTTGTATTTACTATTATAAACTGAAGTTAGATTAAATTTATCTTCCATTTATAATTATAGAAATATTTATATATTTATAATTGTTTCTTATTGTATTTCTTCGTAGGTTTTGTGTTATATGTGTTATATAGTTTTAGTTTTATTTTGATTAGTGGAGTAGCAAACAAAGTAAACAAGTTTATTTATTTATTTATTTATTGCACACATAAGCAAATAAAATCAGTCAATCAAAATTAGCAATTAAAGTGACTAATACAAATATTAAGCAATTACCGTTTCGAGCAAAATGAAACCAAAGGTATTTTAACGCAATGAAAAAATACACTAATATGGTAAATTCAGTAAATTCAAATATTTGATGAGATTTACTTAAAGCACAATAATATGCTAGCTTCAACAAAGCTTAAGATGAAAGTAAGATAGACTATTTGTAGACGAGTTTTTTCAGGACTTTTATGAGAAATTAAAAATGTTTGGCTCATGTCGTTTTGAAATTTTTTTGCCCTTTTCTCCCGCTCTCAAAGGATTTGACATTCATAGTTTAACTTGTTAGTTTCTGCTACCCTGATTAATATGGTTATATTGAATGATTTCAAATACTTAAATATTATTTTTTAACTTAAAAAAGCTGTGTATATTTACTGTAATAGCCAATAAAGCTATAACTTATTTGGTTTTTACTACGATGTGTATAACTTTTATTAAATAAAATTTTCAAAATAATGTTTTGATTTTATTTTATTGAATTTCTGTTAATTATAGTATTTCTTTGTTTTTTTTTAAGATTTCAATAAAATAGTCAATCTATTTAGAAAAATATATGTAATTCCTAATTAACTTCATAAATCTTAGTGCACCGCAAAATTTCGACTTTTTCTAAGAAGAATTTTTGTAATTTTCTTTTTAAAAATGTAGGCAATTTCTTCTGGATAAGATTTTGCACTGAAATATACTATGCACTGAAATGCTAGGATATGGATGATTGTAAATAAGAGAGATGATGGATTGCCAACTTTATTCACATTAAGGTCGCGAGTGTGAATCTAATGTGACATTAAACTGAGTCTAGATCGAATACTGATCTCATTCAAATGCACAACGTGTGTACACATAATGATACTTTTGACCAAATATACCTCCATGCTCCCCTCCCTTTATCAGTCCCACCTAGACTTGCAATCATATTTGATGATCTATTTACTGGCAGTAGGCCTGATTGTCTGTCTGTCTGTGTTTACTGTCTGGGTGTATATCTCTTTGTATTTCTGTCCGTCTGTTGGTTTATCTGTTTTGTCTGCATTTATGCTTGTTTGTGTTTATTGGATACTTGTTCCTCATTTTAGTTTTTTTTTAAATGTAAGACTTTGTTCTTTCTGTCTCTTCTCTCTCTCTCTCTCTCTCTCTCTCTCTCTCTCTCTCTCTCTCTCTCTCTCCACTCGGTTGATTTATTTGATTTATTTCAGATTGCTTCACACGGTGACGCTTCATCATCATATCATCATCACCACCATCATCATTCTCGAGAAGTACTCATCCCTGTGACGTCACAGTCTTGTTTACCGTCCGCAACGTCAATATCTTCAAGAAGCAATATCGATAAATGGTCAGTACCCCCTCCC
>JAQIXG010006451.1:0-10304 GCA_034700105.1 Oconnorella tubifera
ACCCCCCCCCCCCGGACACAAGCCCCCCAGGACATAAACCCCCCCGGACACAAGTTAATCAAATTTACATGTAAATAGGCAATTATTATTATAATTGTATAGATCCGTGATGTAATATAATATTCAGTGAGATAATAGGGGTACGCCTATGCAATGGGTATACTTTTCTATGTAGATAAATATTACGAAATAGAAATCATTCATTCATTGAAATTTGTTCCGATATAAGAAACGAAAGGAATAAATGATGCTATCAACAATTTACCAAGAAAAAATTAATTCATAGAAAATAATAAAAATTCCACATTTTTATGGCATTCTGTCTTGCGATAGTTTAGCACTACCCCTCTTACAACCCCTAGAAACAGTGGCGTAGGCAAGAAAGGTGGGGGGGTTGTGGGGGTTACAACCCCCCCACCCCACTGGAGGTCAAAATAGTTTTTGACAGGCAAAAGATGTCAGTTTAGTGGTGAAATCCCCCATGTGACGATGTAGAGCTTTTTTCATTGGAAACATGTATTCAGAGACCAAATACACACAATTAAGAACAGCATTGAGCGATAACCTAAAAAAATCATCAATCAAAATTTTGAAGGTAAACCCTCCCCCACATTAGACAATTCCTGGCTATGCCACTACATAACAAGTGCAATTTCTGTCTGCGCTCTTTGTTTTTACAATTACAGAAATAAAAAATATTATGTTTAATGTTGAAGTTATTTAAAGTTATTCAAACCTGAAAGTTTTCCTTCAGATTCAAATCTTCCCCTCTCTCTCTATTGCCTCTTACATTTTTAGATAAAACCTTCACAATTCTCTTCCTGTCAATCAAAGCTTTCAACACATCCCTCTTGCTAGCCTCGCTACGCCAAAGCCACGCCCACATCCAGCCGCCGCCCCGCCTCCCAGCCCCATCAGACGGCGTGATCGTCCATCTTTGTTCTTTTTCGTCCCACGATTGAAGCAGATTGGTCGCGATGATAATAATGGCGGCCAAGATGGCGGCGATCATGACTGTGGTCCGCCATGTTTTCTTTCTTAGGCTGAAATTAAAAAAAATAAAAATTTCTTAAAAAAGAGCAAAAAATAAAAAAATTTGTAAAAAAGATTTTTCCCAGGAGTGAAAAAGAGCAATAGTGTAACTCAATAAACTCAATAACGGCTATAGAAAAAAACTAAATGTTACTTTTTGTTAGTTTTACTTTTATGTTTTGAAGCTTTGTTCTAGGCGCATTGTTGTCGTTAGCATTTAATCTTTTGGCTGTTCTAAATCCGGTTTTTTTCTTCTAACTAGAGCATGTTCTAATAATGTTCTAGCAAATCACTTGCAACTCATTAAAAATTATAACTGTAACATTATATGCGAATTTAGTGTTTTTTTATTGTTAGTAAGTTTACATTTCCTGCCTAAAAATAATATATTTTGTTTAAAATGTCGCCGTCATTCATAAACCTTTAAATTTTATATTTATTTTTTATAAAAGTCAATATCGCGATCAAAGTTAAAACATTACCCCCCCCCTGGCCAACTCCATCCCCCTCACACAAAATAGCAACCTTCCCCCCCCCCCCTAACTTAATAACAATCAATAGAAGATTTACTACTCTTATATAGAAACAGGTGCATTATATTCAACGAGAGTTTAATTTTGAATATTAGACAAATAAATGAATCGATTGTTTGTTTTATTTGACATAGATCTGTTGAGTACCGAGGGAGTGAGGGGGGGGGGTCAGGGGGAAAACCCCTATCAATATTTTTAAGTATTTTTTTAGTATGCTAACTCTTTAAATTCATTTGTTAGAAGATTGTAGAATAAAATTTTTAGCAGTTTGTTTTTTCAAGAGTTTAGTTTTCATGTTGATTAAATAATACCATTACGATATATTTTAAGATTTAAATTTTCATTTGCAATTTATATAATATTAATAATAATATAATATTTTTAACCCCTTCCGAATTTTAAAACCGTTTTCGCCAATGGTAGTAATGATTTTGCTTTACTATGTATAGTGATTAACATAATCGATTAAAAATTTCAATAATAAATTATCTGTTTCTTACAGAATTTATAATAATGATTTATTTAGTAACAAATAAACAATGTACAAGTTAATACGGTAATCCATTATAATTATTGATGACTTTGTTAAGCTAGACTTAACTACGTTGGTAGAATCTAACTTAGTTAAATCGACTCTGACAAATTGACACTACTGTTAATTTTCAGAGAAAGTGTTGAAGTTACGATTAGGATTAGCATTGAAATTATAAGGTTACGATTAGATTTCGGATTAAGCTTAGGGTTGGTTTGAGTTATGGTAACTAAATGAATTGATGAGGTTAATTTGTGGAGGTTATGTATCGGGATCAATCTGTCGAAGTACTATCGATGCAATGCATATTTTGAGTTGGATACATGTATTTAGAGACCAAATACATGCAATTTGAGAACTAAACTGAGTAATAACGAAAAAGATCATCACTCCTAATTTTCGAGAAAAACTTTGTCAATTTCTGGCTACGTCACTGCCCCCAACACAAGCATATTTAGATCTAATTCGACTGTTGTGCAAATGGATATCATCTTTTCACAGATATATGAAAATTAAATTAAATTTTGTCGATATTTTATAAAACTAGTCTACAGAGTAAAAATTAAGAATACTTACTTTGCCATGATATGTTGTATCCATTCATTGTAAATGACAGTGAAAATACAATTGATTATACAACGAAAAATCTACACAACATTTTAGCGTTGAAAGAAAACCTGTGCGTGAGAGATTATATAAATAAAAACCTTTAGCACTTAAATATTGAAAAACATTTGTTATAGGCTTATAAGAGCACGTAGTACATTTGTGTAGTATTTGGAGCAGAGCAGTGGTGCAAGAAATTAATTAACTTCAGGAGGGAGGGGGTACTAAAAAAATTTCGACAATATTTAATCTTCAGAGTCAATAATTCTGTAAGATTTTTTTATCTTAAATTCTAAAGTGTTTAAGTGTTTAAACTGTTTGAGTGTTCACTATAAAATAATTTATAAGACATACAATTGTTGTGAAATTGTAACTTGAGAACTTTTAGTGAGAGAATGTTCCGAAAAAAATCCACTATAGGGATATTGTATACGGAAATATAATAGCATTTTACAATAGCATTTTAGTACAGAAAGAAAACCTTTTAAACCTTTAAATACAATAAACCACTTTTCTATATGCAAAACTAGGGTGAACATAATATTGGGGGGTATAACTTCGTTAACTCCTTGATACATCGCGGCCTAAGTATTTCTTTTGGTAATGTGGCAGCGGGATCTTTTCATTCATCCCTGTATTTAGACGGCTGGGAAAATTCCGATTAAACGAACATGTTCGTTACTCTTCTCGAGTCGCGGGGCTCGACGCGCGACTTTTCGAACCACGGAGAAAAACTAACACTGCTATAAGCATGAAGATGAAGGTATTTACACAGGCGACTCTGTCGGGGGTTCAGCTCCCGAGAGAGTCGCTGATCGAGTGCCGGTGTGAACCGTGTGTTAGTGCATGAAATCGTGATTAATTTAAATCAGGTATGAAAATAGTAAACAGTTTGAGGCTTCAAATGACAAGCACTGTTTACATAAACTAGAATTATAGAGATTAGTTTTTATCAGCGACTATCTTCGCCAGCTCTGTCGCTATGACAATGATAACGACTACCTGGATAACGACTATATGTTTAAATTCTACTTATTATATTTATTATATTACTAGCTTTTATTATAGGATATTGTTATTATAATTATTATATTACTAGCATGCGATTTGAGGGCTTAACCGGGATTCTGCTTTATTTATTTAAGAACTTGGTATTTTGACTATTTTTTAACATTTTGAAGACAAACATGAAAAACTTGATACTCGCAAAGAAACATTGCAGAAATAAATACATTTAATCAAGTTATTCAATGAAATTTTAAATCGGATTTTACTTTTATCTTTTGTGCATCTACATTTGTTCATCTTTTTAGAATATGCAGCAAATAAAATGCTCTGAAAACATTTAGTATTATCCGGAATATTAGCTTTCAATGTTCGGCTAATTTTGTTTGTATATTAGATTCCTTGAACTGATTTTGATATTTCAAAATGTATAAAACAAGAGAATTTATTTAAACAAATAAAATCAATATATGACATGTTGTGGTAAAATACCAATACATGTTACGGTAAAAATATAGTATAAAAATTGCTTGAAATTGATTGTAACTGTATTTAAAATTTAAAAGTTCATATCTCGGAATGGCAAGGACATTATAAACTGAAAATAATTGCGTTGATCAAGAAATTAAAATTTTATTTGTTAAAAATCTTCATGTAGCTAAAATGTAATTACTTCGATATCGCAAAGAATTTTTGCAGTCGCAGTGAAAATCGCTAAGAAGAACAGAAACTCGGGCTTTAAGTTACAGGATATTAGACAATCAAAGCCTATGATAGACCGGTCTCTGTCCTCGAGACATTTAGATCCGACAAGAGCTTTCACTTGTCTGTCTGCGGTGTACATATTATATGAAGGGAGCACAGGGGGCGCAAGGTAACCTGAAAATTGTTTATTAATAATATATAGATTTTAGAGTAAATTTAAGTTCTCATTTATTTCTTCGAAATAGAATTTATGTGTTAATTCTGAAACATGAAACATGTTCACGCATAAAATGATGTTAGAATTTTATAAAAAAAAACACTTCAGCATATTTAATTAATAATATTTACAACTCTAAAATCAAGCGTTTTCCGTGTTAGAATTAACCAAATAATCATTTTTGCAAGAATAAATACATTTATTTTGCAATCTAAATTATTGTAATGTTGAAATTCTGATATGTTGTTAAACTGAATATCTGCTAGTGGAAATATTAAGGAAATAGTGATGGGGAAATCGTTCCATCCATGGAAAGGAATGAGCATTGATGGTGCTATATTTAACCACAAAAGTTACGAACGTTTAAAAGGTTACGTGAATTAGAATAATTTGGATAAACTTGAACTGTTTTAGTGAATGAATGATGAACAGTCGCTTGATGAATAATCATTTAATGTAAAGTCCATTGTTTAGATTATCTTTCCGGAATATCATAATAAGGTAAAAAAAATTAAACTTTGTTACTTATTATCCCACAAAAATATTTAGGGGCAAAAAATGACCTTGCTTATTCTTCTAGTACTTCACCGATTGAAATGTTGTCAACTCATTTATGTTATACAGAGCAAAAGGACGAAAAACTTAAATATTTCACTATACCTTAACCATTGTGATCTTTCAACTTTATTATGTCTGATTCACGCAATTTAACTGACCGTTTGCTCGTGCTTGCGCGGGCTCTAACTACTATAGTATATTTATAATTTTGCCTCCTAGAAAATAGATTAATTCGTGAAAACAAGTTTTGATGCGTGTTTATTGGTATGTCCCCCATCCCCGCCCCCCCCCCGTCCCCATCATTTAATATATAAAAGCGCGTATACTTCTCGCGACTAATTCATTACAAGTTCATGAAACTACAGAACGAAACGCAGTGATAGAAGAATTTAACTAGTGTTGAAGTGGTCGCGAGATCGAATCATACTGTAATTAAATACGTTCAAACAGTAATTAGTAAGCCAACTTCGTCATATTTTTATAAAGAAATTTAGTAACAAAGCAATCGAATTAAAAATTTATATTTTATAATATTTACTGATATATATTTTCAAAAAAGATCGAAATGCAATATTCTAGCAATTGTACTTTATTGCTTGAACTCATTTTTAATAACTCAGTCGATCGGTTATAATAAGTACTTTTGTGTATTTTGTATCAAGCCATAGAAAACAATATATTATGCACACGAAGTACATTAACAAAACAAAAGCAAAGTATTAGTATGTCTGATCAACATAACGGCACACATTGCAGTAACAATATCATCAATAAAAACTATTTATCACATTGATTTATTCGTATAATATTATAATTTTTATTTTTAAAACTCTCCGTGAACAATATCTTTCCAGAAAATTCATTTTCTATAACATTACAGCAGCTTTATAAGTGACACAACCAATAAACAACATAAAGCTTAGAATTCCCCCTAAAACCCCCAACAGAGCCAAGCAGACCCCTCTCTCCATCCCTCCTTGCCCTCTCCGTCTCTCTCTGGTCCTCGTCGCGCGATCCAGCCCCGTCAGCGAGGGTCCTAGTCCCCGTGAATCGTTGGGGGAGGAGTCGGACCTCAAGGCCCCGGTCTCTTGAAGGGTTGGTCGGATGAGGTCGTTGGGTAAATAAGGCAGAGTGACCGGGGGGCACGACCAGTCTTCCACGCGCTTTGTGGTCGCAGATTTATTGGCTGACCACAGAAAAATAAAAAAATATATAAAAATTTTACAGCTTTACAATTCAGTTCAAATTGTAATTTAATTCATTATTTTCAACAAATTAAGAAATAATTAAATTACATGCAAATACCGAAGTGGAAACTTAGTTTTTACTTTCTTATTCAATCCTATACAGTAATTAATTCCCTTACAATTAGTGATGAGAAGTTTAGTAATGGTTTGATCTACATGGACTCTGATACTTTATTTAATTTAACATTTTTTTGCTATAATGATTATGCAAGTTATGTGTAAAGTTTACAATGACATAAATACCATGTACATTGTAGGCTAATGATTATATATTGTCAGTTCGGTCAAGATAATACAAATTTCAAATTATTTGACTATTTTTTATAATTATCAATCACATTAGGCAAAAAAATTACTCGATTAAACAACACACGCACACACACGCGAACACGCAGACACACGCGCGCGCGCACGCACGCACACACACAGTCGTGAACACAGGGCGATGAAACAACTGAATCATAGTTCAATGATCGTATCAGTAATTGATATCATTTACATACTGTAAAAAATTACAGAAAAAAATGTTCATAAATAATAACAATTTGTTATAACTTATGAAATCTTTACCAAACAGCGCTGCCAATGAGTAATGTCTACAAGATGTAGGCCCCATCCCCGCCCGGCTGAAGGAAAACGTTCGACCAATCGTAACGTTTCCTGAAGGTTGATCGATGTATAGAAATCTCTGACTAATAAACAATAAACTAATAAACAACAAAAATATATAAAAAAATGAATAAAAAAATGAGCAATATAATTTTGAAAATATTGCATTGTATTATATAATTAATTAGATACTAGTCTTATCGGCCCAGACAAATCGGCCTCGATTGTTACCTTTTAGGGTTATGGTTAGAGTTAGGGTTAGGTTTAGCTTTATGATTGAAGTTAGGATCAGGAGTAAATTTTAGGTTAAGTTTAGGGTTGATTTGAGCTATGGTTACTAAATGAAAGGACGGGGTTGATTTGTCAGTTAACGCATTCGGGGCCGTTTTGTCGGGTTAATGTATTAGGGGCCGATTTTTTGTGTTAATGTATTCAGTGCCGTTTTGTCAGGTATTAGGGGCTGATTTTTTATGTTAAAGTATTCGGGGCCGATTTAGCAAGGTACCATAAAATAGACATTTAAAACCCACCCAATATTTGAGCAAGGTACAGCCGTCCAACCAATAGGATTGTAGTTCGGGAAATAGAATCCCAATACATCTCCCTGATTGGCTGAGAGAAACTGGTCAACTGTGAGAACTATCTCATGGTAGCGAAGCTCTGAGGGGCGGAGCCAAGTTCCACCAATCAGCGAATAGGAAAGATCCGTTATGGGGCGCCAAACCTAAAATTAAAATTAATATAAATTATTTTAAATATACAAAATTTCAAAATATTAAAAACATTAAAATTCGAAAACTTATCCAAAGTTAATTATTGATATATTGAATTATTTTGACTCTAATTTTTAGTTATTTATTTTTTTATTTATTAAAATAAATAACGTTCAATTAAAATAAATATTATTACCAAATATCTTATATCACTGTCATTATGGTAATATGAAACTAAGCGTCGTACTAAGTTCAGGCCCTAGTAACGAGTGCAGCAAGTAACAAAACAAAATCGATACACAAGGTATCGAATCCAAAACTCCTGCACTTATTCCTCTTCATCCAAAACTGATACTCATTTCACAACCCCGAAAGAATGGACGGCTGAGTCAACCAAGGCAATTTCTTTGATCATTTTACCTGTAATTGAATAGCGTGTTTGATAGATACAACGCTGACGAATAGCTGCCAAGCTTGTATTTGTGTCGAGCGCTCTGATAGGACAGATTGCGAGGGGTCGGGTAGCAGTATACGATTTAGTTCATCATCAGTGTTCAGTCTCAATCTCACTTCATTCCCAATAGACCTAGAATCTGTTCCAGAAATATTTCTAGCATTTAGTTCTAAACAAATAGTTCTAGCATTTATTTAGCACTAAATGCTAGAAGTATTTGTTTAACATTTCTAAACAAATAGTTCTAGCATTTAGTTTTGAATTTATTTATGCACCTTAACTTAACGGTGAGGGCAAAAAATGAATGCATAGAAAACTAATAAATAGTAATTAATTAGTTTGTCAAAATAAATGAAAGAATTTTGCTATAGATTTATTCAACTAATATATGAATAGAAATATAACTTGTATTCAGTGAAATTGTGAACTATACCTGTAGGTTTTTCGCATTGTTTCACTTTAACGTAAACGTGGTAAAACGAAGATTTCAATAAAAAGCCTGCCCCTAATTCCAACCCTTCCCCCTCACCCCCCTCTCCCTCCTCCCCCTCTTCCACCCCCTCCCTCTGACAATACCAATGCCCTGGACCGTACGGGTCAAAGTTCAAGTATCTAATGATCCCTATGGATGACCTTTGATCCCTGACTGGTAGGCCTCTTTGCCCGCAGGTGTCTAAGCCTCCAGTAGGCCCTGTAGGCCCGGTAGCTCCTGGGCTACACAGCCAAGTCTGCTTGTTAGGCTCTAGAGATAGAACAGTGTCCATTGAGCAATCTCTGGTTAAAACAAAAAGTAAAAAATATTTTTACAGGGTTTAATTTTGGGAAGTGACGAGTGGAAGGAGGGATAACGAAGAATATTAATCCCCGATACACCCCACAAGAGGATTCATTGATTGTTGATGATGTCACATCAGCACAAAATGGTTATTTAGTAACGCATTCAACCATATGGTAAGGACGTCAATGTCGTTAACTGAGTGAGTAGGAGTCAAGTGATGACTTGGAAACCAAGTGATGAGTGAACGCTTGATGCATAAACCAAGTGATAGTGAATGCTTGATGCAGAAACCAAGTGCTGAGTGAACACTTGACGCAGCAACTAAGTGATAAGTGATGCAAAACCCAAGTGATAAGTGAACGCTTGACTCAGAAACCAAGTGATAAGTGAAAGTTTGACTCTTAAAGCAATAAAATTTAATGCTCTTTCTCGAGATTGCATTTATCGATTTAAGGAAAGATAATGAAAGTATAAACACGTCTATAGAGCCCCTCCCCAAGATTCTGTCATTTGATTGGACAGAGACACCCTCCCCCTTCCCCCAACAAATGGCACAATCGGGGAATTGGCAAGGGGGTATGTGGCTCAAAATCTGAGAGTTACCCCGCTGCTTACATTACCTGATATTTTTAAATGAAGCTATGTAGATGTCTTTTGTTTTGGGATCAAAGAAGCTTAAATAAGAAGGATTCCACCCAGCGATGACGCGCATGCGCAGATCTAAGTCAGTGATGACGCAATGATCAGTGAAATCTACAGACTGATAACAAATAGATAACAATTACAGTAACAACACAAAACTACAATAAATATAATTTCTTTGTACGTAAGTGATAATAGGCTGCTTAACAATAGGCTGAGACGTAACAATAGACTGTGTAACAATAGGCTGAGACGTAACAATAGACTGTGTAACAATAGGCTGAGACGTAACAATAGACTGTGTAACAATAGACTGCGTAACAATAGGCTGCGTAACAATAGGCTGCGTAACAATAGGCTGCGAAACAAAAGACCGCGTAACAAAAGGCCGCGTAACAAAATGCCACCTAACAATAGGCCGCGTAACAATGGGCTGAGTAACAATAGACTGCGTAACAATATGCTGAGTAACAATAGGCTGAGTAACAATAGGCTGCGTAACACTAAGCTGCATAACAATGGGCTGAGTAACAATAGGCTGAGTAACAATAGGCTACGTAACAATAGGCTGCATAACAATAGGCTGAGTAACAATAGGCTGAGTAACAATAGACTGCGTAACAATATGCTGAGTAACAATAGGCTGAGTAACAATAGGCTGCGTAACACTAAG